>VUQR01018312.1:0-13883 GCA_015108515.1 Hemichromis elongatus | reverse complement strand
GGGGGTGGTGTGGTGTGGGGGGGGGGGGGGGGGGTAAATGTTATTTGGCATGCATTTGCTTTTACACTGACAGATGAACTGCACTCACGCCCCTCGCTTGGAAATATTTAGGGAATCAGTCTTGGTGGGTTTAACCACCAATGATGGGCAACATGCTATTTAATGCCAACAAAAGCTACTTTTTGACTTGTGTGATGTTGCTGACACTTCAGTTTTTGAGTTATTCCAAGATGGAAAAAAAAGTTTTTAAATGTATTTTTTTCAGGCTTTTTAGCCGTTATTGCACTAGGATAGTGGAGAAAACACAGAAAAGCTGGGAAAAACACACTAAACAACCTTGGTGTGGATTTTAACTCTGTAACAGTCTTATGGTATAGGGGTCACCTTATAAAAGTTACATTTATTATTGGCTAACGTTGCAGAAATCTGGAAAAGGATGAAAATGCCTCTCATTGCTATATTCAAAACCGCTCACCAGCATAGTGTGTGCACCTGGGCTGCGTTCAGGCCTAACAAAACTAGTAATGCCAACTTGTCTTAAACCTGCATTCTTTCTAATGGTCAGCAGGGGGCGACTCTTTTGGTTCCAAAAAGACTTAAGGTTGTGTACACGTTTATGGGATAAAGGCCCTCAGCCTCCCTCACTCTGTGACCCCAGTAAACACTTTTATGGTCTCAGTTGCTATTTTCATGTTATACTGAATACACGAAGTTCATCTTGTGAATTATGGTCATTACTGGAGTTATAAAAGAGCAAAATCCAGGGTTTGCTTGCCAGCTAGCAACCTACTTAAGTTGTTTGTGATTGTGCAGTAACCCTCATTTTGACTGTTAGATCCACCTTGTGCTTGTTTCCAAAATGGTTCAAAAATGGCAAGATGGCAAGTGCGAAAATGCTCATAACATTTAGGCATGTTACCTTCACCTGAGTGGCTAGAGTGAATGTACAAGAATCAAAATTATAAATTTCGTGACAGAGAATCTATGGGGGCCGTCCGCTTGTGTGTGTTGCCTTTATAATATGGTGGGGTTTATAGTATAGTTTATAGTATTCTGATTCTGATGATCATTTCTTTAACTAGCCTTCAGGAGTAGTTCTCCTGGCTTCTTGAATGACTTTCAAAGCCATTTTGTTTGATTCTCTGTCAACATAATCCCACACTGCTTCAATAAGGTTGAGGTCTGGGCTCTGGGGAAGCCAGTCCATGACTGCTAGTGTTCCAATGTTTATTTTCTATACAAGTACGGTATGCTTTTACTGCATCAGCAGTGTTTGGGATCATTGTCATGCAGAAAAATGATGATGCTGCCAATCAGATGCTTTTGAGATGATCTTGCATGGTGGATCAAAAATGTGCTGGTATTTCACTGCATTTATAATTCCACCAATTGTAACAAGATCTCCAACACCACTGGATGAAATACAGTGCCAAGCTACGACAGAGCCTCTACCAACCATTGTTCTAACTCTCTCCTGACCTCCTCCATAAATAATGATGAACATTTTCATGAAAACATTTTAAATTTGATCTCCTCAAGACCTTCTGTTGCTGATTTTCAGTTTGTATCCTCCACTTGCTCAGTTTCCACAGATTTTGTTTAAGCGCTTACATTCATATTGACATATACCAAGTTTTTATCTCTCCTTGGTGGTGCAAAAATATAATTTCATGACTATCAAACTGTGTTATCTTTGATATTTTTAAAGAAGAAATGGAACGAAATATGTTTGTGACAAGCTGCTAGTAACAAATTATCAAGAGATATAATTTCAAATTGGTTTGTCACTAAAACGGTTTCAGCCCTTGAGTTAGATGCCGTTTTTATATTTCAATGATTGATAGGTTAGTTTTAAGCAGCTTAACAAAAACAAAACAGAAAGATTGTCAAAAAGCCCAGAGAACTGTTCCTCAAGACCACTAAAAAAATACAAAAAAGTATGATTCCTTGAGGTCTTGAAGGTCCCTTTGTTTGCCACAATGTGGACCACAAGGCTCAGTTTGGGGGCCTTAATTGTTTGTGTTATACCTGCTCTTTCTTCAGCACATTTTGATTTCCTCTTAAGCCCCAATGTATTTCTAAGTTACAGAGGTTGCATTGTGCTCAGATTCTATTTGAAATTTGATGGCTGACAATTTTCTACAACTTATTAAAGAAAAAAACAAATCCTTGTTTGTGCCCCTGACAGATTTGTGTCCAAGGTTTCGGAAACTAACTTTGAACTTTGGGGTAACTTTAATGCAGCTTTCACTTTAGATGTTCACATTAAATCTTTGGTTCACTATTCAATAGTGTCATGCTCTAAGTTGGAAATTGTTATTCATGCATTTAGTTCATTGCATCTGGATGATAGGAATTCCTTGTTCTCTTGACTTAGCAAAGCTTCTTTGTTCACCACTGCAAAAGTGTTTTAAGTACCGACACATCACACTGTTACTAATTTAGTTACATGTTGAGTGCTTCATGGAAAACATCAGTGTACATCAGTAAACCTTTACATCTGTACACCTTCAGCAGGTTCTAGACATCATGTGATCAGGGTGAGGACTAAAGGAGACAGAGTTTTTGCAGTGGTGCACAGACTCTGGAACTCTCTCCCACTGAGCCTGAGATCCTCAAGACTGTGTCTTCATTAAAAAGCAGCTAAAAACTCACCTATTTAGACTTGCTTTAACTTGGTTAACTTTTTGTCTTTATGTTTTTATCATTTTGTTGTTATATTTATCTTAAAATAAAAATTTTCTGCAATGGCTTAATACTGTCTGGACATTCTTGAGGGTGGAGAAGATCTTACTCACACTGAAAGGTAGTTCTGCAAAATTAATCCACAAGTGGGACACCCTTTGTGGAATATCTCAAATCTTTTCCTTAGAACAATGCAATTTACCCACCCTGTGACTAGATTGAAAAGAATTTGAAATTTACTCTTCAAGGTTATATCCTATGCCTACCTTATTTACTTTAAGGTAGGAATAGGATATAAGCACCCCCCTCCCCTTCTATTCTTTTATTTTTATTTATTTGTTGTAAGAAAAAATATGTCATGTAAGATGCATACAATACAATGTATATAAGTTTGTATAATCTCTTGATAAACAAATAAAAAAAATAAAAAAATAAAAATTTTCTTACTGTACAAAATATAAAGAACCGAATGTTGGCTTAAGACTTGACATGACTATATATATTCAGATTTAGTTGTGTTAGGCTAAAAGTCCCAAAAATACAAATACATTCAAACAAAATGAAACCTAAACGCTGAAGCCAGGAGATATATTTGTCCATAAATTACATGAAAGTTGCATTTGATTAAGGTTTCTGATTTGATTTCTTAGATCAGTTTCATCTGTGTCTATATTTCCAGGAAACTTTGCACCCCTGCACCGCTTTTGTCTGTCAGTGTGACTATGCAAATATGCCTAATGCGTTTTTTTCCTGTTTTGCTTTCCCCCAGCAGCTGTTTAAATCTGTTAACACACAAAAGTCCAGCTAACACAGTGCGAAATTAGACTCTTCAGAGAGCCAATAAAGTGTTTCACTTCTTTGATGCCCTTTTTGAGTGTTTTATTTCAGGTTTATATTAATGATTAAGCGCTAGATACATTGTTCGTGACGACATTCGTTGAACTACATATGAACGTCTACGCTAAAAAGAAAAAGAAAAACACACACGCAAAAAAACCACTTCCTTCCCGTCACGATTTTTCTCGTTGGCTTCCACCAATCAGAACACAGCTTGATTGCTGCTTACCCAATGGGAAGCCAGGAAGCTTATACTGTCCGTGTGATTCCACAGAAGGAAGCGTTAACAAACACTTTAACAAAGTTTTAAGGTAAGTTTGAGCCGAGCTTATCAAAGTGTTACTTCACGGTGACTCAAAGGACCCCCTAGGCAGAAACTAGGCCTGTGGGCTTCCCGAGGCTTTAGGCCGCTTCAGCGGTGTGGCTGCTCGTAGCTTTACGGTATCTCTATCTACTCTGCGTGACATTTCTCACAGTAACCTCCATCCCTTTCAATATAAGGGACTGACATTTCAAAACGGAATAATTATCTTTGCGGTGTTCTGACTCAAACCAATGCACCTGTCAAACTGTTATTAAGGTAATCAACTAGTTCACCTGTACGTACGGGTCGCAGAGCAAGCGCGTCCCCCAGTTGAAAGTTGGACAACAGTTATAGTTTTGACATTAAAGTTACATAGCCCATAATTTGAGTAAACTCTGGCTGTGTTTTTCTGTTGTTTCTGTGAGGCTTAATTTACGATGAGTTTATAAGCTGTAATCGAAGGTTTTGCTGTTACTATAAGCTAGAAAACATAGAAATTTCACAAAACAGCTTTAGATATCAACATCTGTTATTGTTTTGACTGAGTTCAGAAGTTAAAGCTAAAGCTGCAATCATGATGTACGTATTTATACACTTACCAGCAAATTTATTGGATACACCTGTTCTTAACACACATCTAATCAGCCAATCACATGGCCTTATTGATGCTAGAGGCAAATGGGCAAACTGCTTTGAGCTCATAGGAAAGTAACTGCAACTCAGATAACCACTAGTTACAACAAAGGTATGGAGGAAAGCATCTGTGAACACATAACAAATCCACCTTGGAAGCGAATAGGCTACAGATGCAGAAGACCATACCAGCAGCAGAAGACCACAGCCGGTGCCACCCTAGCTATGATCAGGAGACCGAGGCTACAGTTCACAAGGAGTCAACAAAACCGGACAACAGAACACTAAGAAGAAGAAAAAACATTGCCTGGTCTTATTTTCTGCTTCAGCATTCAGATGGTAGAGTCAGAATTTGACATAGAAACATGAACGCATGGATCCGTCCTGCCTTGTATCAATGGCTCAGGCTGCTGCTGTAATTGTGTAACAGTGTGCTAATCTTCTGATGATTGATTAAATAAGGATAACACGGCATGTCACAACCAGTAGAGCACCTTTGGGATGTGGTGGAAAAGAGACTCACATCGTGGACGTGCAGCCAATAAATCTGCAGTAACTGTGCGATGCTGTCATGTCAATATGGACCAAAATCTCTGAGGGATGTTTCAAGCACCTTGTTGATTTTGTGACATGAATGTAAAAAGAGGTTGAACCTGTTACAAGCAAGGTGTACCTAACAAAGTCTGGCTATTCATTTGATTGTCATCTCTCAGCTTAGCCCTTAGTAAAACTGAATTTTGGCTCTCCTGCTGTATTACAGTTGTTTTTGTGGTGTTTTGGTAGCAAAAACAGAAGCTGTTGCTCATCAGCTGGTGTGCAATCAGTTTAAAATGTTGTACAATTTAATTGAAGTGAGAAACTAGAATCTTACTAGAATAGAAAACAGCAGTTCACCTTGTGGTGACCCCAGTGATGTGGCCTTTGATCTTACCCTCATAATCAATAAAAAAAAGTCTCCATCTTGAATTTTACTGAAATAAATATCAGCACAACAGCATTAGTAAACTCTTTATTTTCACTTAAGGAACCATTATTTTAAGTCAGCTTCATTCCAGGTTCATTCCCTGGTCTCCATGCTCGATCTACAGTGAAAGTGCTAGTCACGTTCGATGTACAGGGGGATAAATAGCTTATTTACAGTTTCTTTGGATTGTGGGACCAATTTGGTGTGTTATTAGTCATAGTGTGTTTTTTTCCATATAATATTTTGCTGGGAATCAATTCAGAAACCTCAGACATTCCAGAGGTGTGAAACGTTTTTTCTTGCCCCTTAATTCATTACTTACAACTTACAAACGGTTTATAAATGTGCCTGAGCAAAAGAAGTCTGCAAACAAAGTTTATGGTTAACTGAAATGGTTTTGGAAGACCTGTCAAGTTGAGGTGATCCAAAACACACACAAGTCATTTCACTAAAAGCTTCACTTCTTACGCGTCTGCATGCAAAACGTGCTCCTCTTATTCACATTGACTGTAAAGAGAAGCCTTCCCAACATGTAAGCCCCTCAGGTTTTCCAAAGTTCTGCTGAGGAAAATTTCTGTGATGCCCTCTCTAACTGGCAGCTCACAGAAGAAACAAGTCAAACTGAACTTGAAACTAAAAACACTGTATCCTCGGAAAAACCCACTTGATTTAATCACAGAATCCTGAAGCTTCGGATGATGAATGATCACAAAGGCTTTAATTTTGCCACCCACTTCTCACAAGGTGAAACCTTTGAAATTTGACAGAGACAGATTATTTTTCTATCATTGAATGGTCAGATTACACCATTACTGGAGAGGATCTTTTGGATATGAGGAATCAGTATTTCTAGCTGTAGCTTTTCCATCAATATTCACTTGTTTTAATAGCACATAGTACATTGTCTGGAAACTGGGCTTTTTTGACGAGCAAACCTCTGATCTTTGACGCAGTGACCACAGGTCAGGGTCACACGCTTCACCACATCATTCATTTGTGTGAAAAGTAATTACGCCCTCAGCCGCAGAAGCTCGTTTTGTCCACCTTAGCAGGAATAATACATTTTTTCCAGTGGTGTTTCACATTGGCATGTAAATTTTTGACCCCTCTTCCTCCATGTCCATCAGTAGGTTTGAGGGTTTTCCTGCATGTAACAAGTGTTACATTCACAGGAACGAAAACCCTCCCTTTCTTGCCTCTGAGGTCTTGCTTTGTGGATTTGTCGGTGTGCTGAGGATTATTATCTTTGGAGGCGATTTGGGGTTTAATATGTTACCACAGACCACCACAGCATGCAGAATGGACATGCCAGGGATTGAACCACTGAACTTCCACTTGGTTGTTGACCTCCTGAGTCACAGGTGGTTCCCCCAGGCCCACATAACCATGTAGTGATGTTCTTTTCCTGACAATACAGTCCTTTATGTTCTGGCCTGACTCCCACACAGGTGTGGCAGACACATGCAACATAGTTACCTACAGGCCCCGTGATCGCATTTTTTTAGACAAAAAAAAAAAAAGAACTAGTGGTGATTTTAAATCTCTTACCAGACTTGACATCAGATAAATGATATATTGCATGGTGTCGTGTAGTTGGCATGTTTTGTTTTTTGTTTTCAACAGAGAGCTTTACTGTAAACACGAGAAGTGTAACTTCATGCTGTGTCATCATAAGGATATGATCACTTATAGGGATGATTGAAAAAATTATTAGCCCTCAATTAGTGTCAGTTAGTCCCACATTTTTATGTATGGATTGAAGTGAGTGGATGTTTAAAAGCTAGATTTATAATTGAAAATGATCAGATTTGTCAGTTGTAAACTTAATCAGGGGAATTACCAAAGATTTTCTGCTTATGCTTTTCAAATGTGAGGACTTTCCATTTTTACCCTTATATGCCATCTAAATTTATCATTTGTTTGTTTTTGTTTTTAGTTTTTTTTTTTGGACTGGACAAAATGATCAATTTTTGAATGAATTTGATTCGTGCTTCTAACTCAAATATTTTTTTGTTACCCAAACACCAAACAAGCTCTCCAGGGAATACTAGAGGTTGCCTTTTGGCAGCAAAGGATGAATTATATATTTTAAGCTCCAGATGATCACTTAATCCTCATCCAGCTGCTAAACTAATCTCACAGTATAGTTCCAGTGTACCGGTTGATAGGATAGCAAATAATTACATACTGCCTAAGTCGTTTCCTGCATACCTAGCAGCCAAGCATACTGTAATTCAGTAAAATGCGAGGACGTGCATCTAATCCAGCTCAGAGGTTTCTCTTTCCCCACAGAGCGCTCCAAGTCAGGATGCATGGAGAGAGCACCAAGAGAGCACCAGCGGGTTTCAGTGGTTCATCCAGGGCACAGGAGTCAGGGGCTGGAGTGGGGGAGGGGAGGGATGAGATTAAACATGTTTTTATGTAATGAGAGTTTGAGGAGGAAGCTGGGGTAAAAAAGGTGGAGTGAGGCCAGAAACATAGTGGATGTATTTTTGCTGCTCTGGGTCCAGGCGGTTAAGTCAGCAGAGGTGATACGGTTTATTATCCCTTCACTCTGAGTGAACATGATTAGAAAATGAATCTCTTGCTTCAGATAAAATGAGACATAGAATTAATGACCACTGTTAAAAAATTTAGAGTGTGAATTTGAGGTGACGTTAGTCTCTCAAAACAGATTTTTATTACCTGCTGATGGTGGAGGAACAGTGATTAACACTGGGTTCAACCCTCCTGCTGTGCTGGTGCCTTTCTGTGGAGTTTCATATTCCCTACGTCTTCATGGGTTTCTTCTGCATGCTCTGGTTTTACCACACAGTCCAAAGGCATGCCTGTTTGGCTAAAACTAGTTGTTTTTACCCCCTAGTCGTAAAAGGCTGCTGGGGCATTGTCACTACCCTGCTGGGTAAGTGGGTGGGGAACGTGGAAATCCAAGGTTTGTTGGTCGATATTGTCATAACTTGAGAACGATGTGATGCTCTGATATCGTTGGTGTATCTATTAAAATCTCAGGTGAGTTTGAATCTCATTGACCTTGATTTCAAAGTTAGAGGTCAAGTTTTCTGAAAATGTTGTGAATGTGATAACATGAAATAGGTGCATCTGCTAGGAGGCTGAGTGATGACACTGGCTGCTGTCAGTATTTTTTAAAATGATCTGTGATTATGTAGGATATCCGTCTCCAAATGTTAGCCCTGCGACAGATGGATCCAAGGTTTACCTTGCCTCTCACCTTGAATCCGTTAAAAAAATTGATATCCAAAATTACAGCAAAATGTTTAAATAACACAACAAAACCCAGAAAACATTACATTTAAGACCAGAGAAATCAGAGAAAAGGAGAAAAATTTAAGAAACAAGCAAACCTATCAAACAGGTGATAGAGCAGGGCTCACTGTCTCATTTGTTATGTTAGTGCATTACAAAAAATTAACTATCATTCATGTAATTGAATTAAAAAAGGAAACTTTTATGTATTCTGTATTTATTTAACAAAATGAATTATTTAAAGACTTCTTTTTGATTAAATACAGTTGATTATGACTTATAGTGTGGTAAAATTTGCACCACAATGACATAAGAGGATTGTAGAGGGAAAAAAAGTGGGTTCAAGAACTTGGTAATATTTCACAAGGAGTGGACAGAGGCAGACGTCAGTGCATCAAGAGCCACCGCATACAGACATCTTCAGCATCACATCGCTAATATCAATCCAGTGCTAAAGAAGTGACAGTGTCAGAGGAGTCTTGTCTGGCTGAGGAGAGAAAGCATTGGACTGTTGCTTAGTGGCCCAAAGTCCTTTCTTCAGACGAAAGTAAAACTTGCATTTGATTTGGAAATCAAGGTCCTGGACATGTGAGCAAGAGTGGAGAATCCAACGCGTTTGAAGTCCAGTGTGAAGTTTCCACAGTCTGTGATGATTTGGGGTGCCATTTCATCTGCTGCTGCTGGTGGTGGTCCAAGTCAACACAGTCGTCTACCAAGAGATTTTAGAGCACTTTATTCCTCCATCTGCTAACAAGGTTTATGGTAATGTCTATTTCCTTTCCCAGCAGCACTTAGGACCTGTTCACAGTGATAAAACTACTACCAAATGGTTTGCTGGTTATATTTTTACCCTGCTGCATTTAGCAGCCAAGTCACTTGACCCTAACTCCCCCCCGCAAGAAATCTACGAAGTAGACGAGAACTACCCGAAACCAAAACACAGAAAAGCTGAAGGCCACAATCAAAGCAACCTAGGCTTCAGTAAAACCTCAGCAGTGCCACAAGCTGATCACTTTCATGCCACATTACTGCACTGATGCAGTAATTAGTGGCGAAGGAGCTCAAACCAAGTATTGAGTGTATAAACATGTGTATGTTTCCTTTGTAAATCCTTTTTTCCCCATTGATCTTGGCAAATATTCTACTAATCTCAGATACTTGATTTCATGAGCCATACATTATAATCAGTGGAATTAAAGCAAAAATGAAATTGAAATATTTCTGTTTATATTCTATGAATATACAATCTATGAAAGTGTGCCTTATTGCTTTAATTGTGTTAAATAGTGTTCAGACAATGGCGGACAAGACTGTGGATGGAGGTCCATGGACGGGATGCGCAGTCATGTTTCTGCAGTCGCTGTGTCCTGGTGTGAACCTGCTCTCTCTCTACAAAGACCCACAGGGAAAGTTCATCATTTTCAAAGTCATCAAGCTGACACTTACAGGTGAGCCCTTGGTTAGGCATTTCTCATACTGCATGCTAATTAAACTAAAAGAAACCTCTTGTAGGATTTTACCTTGATTAATTAGTCTTCCACTGTTAGACTCTGCAGGAGGCCTGGGTACATATGAGATCCTAAAGGTCCATGACGCTGATCCCTTCCTGGGGGTGGAGGTGAAGTTTGTAAATGTGGCAGCATGTCGTCAGTTCCTGGAGAGCTACAGTTCTGGAGCGGTGAGGCAGTATCTCTGCCAGCATGCCTGCCGGCTGCTCGCTCTGCCCCAGGAGTTAACTGTGGAAACCCAGCTCAAGGCAGGCACTCATATCCTGGATCTGTGTCTGGACAAGCTGGATCTTTGCCTACAGCACATTCACCTTTCACAGGTAAGCTTGATGTTCCTGTTAAACTGTTCTCCAGTAATTTTAAAGAGGCAAAAAGATTTTTAAGTTGATCTCATTTTACCTCATCGTTCCGGAGATTGGTCAATTTCTAATGGGATTTTCTTGCAAGTTAATTTAGCTGCAATGTGAAAGAGTCAAGAACTTTTTCACAAAGATTCACACAAGGAGGTTTGTTATAGTCATACCTCAGCTAAACCCGACCGAACACTGCAAATCACACTCTCTTAGTGACAGTTCCAGCAATAGAGTTCCACATGGCCAACTACTGGGAATAGTTGGGTTGGACGGGAGGGAGACAAGACAAAAGACACGCTGTGGAAGAGAGCCAGAGTGAGTGAAAAGAGGTCAGAGAAGGAGGAACACTGCATCATGGGAAGCCCCACCAGCCTAAACCTATTGCAGCATAACTAAGGAGGCATTCAGGGATGACCTGATCATATGCTAACTACTTGCTTTACCAAAAAGGAGAGTTCTAAGCCTAATTTAAACGTAGAGAGGGTGTCTGTCTCCTGAATCCAAAGTGGGAGGCTAAAGGCTCTGCCTCCCATTCTACTTTTAAATATTCTGGGAATCTCAAGTAAGCCTGCAGTCTGAGAGCCAAGTGCTCTCAGATATGGTACTGGGTGATATGGTACTATGAGGTCATTAAGATAGGGGCTGATTATACAAGACTTTGTATGTGAGGAGCAAGATTTTAAATTTGATTCTGGATTTAACAAGACGTCAGTGAAGAGAAGCCAATATGGGAAATATCCTCTCTCTTTCTAGTTCCTGTCAGTACTTGCTCTGCAGCATTTTGGATCCACTGAAAATGTAACCAGAGGACACAAAATGTAATATTTTGAAACAAAGGCGAGTAATCATAAATAATCTCCTGTTTCTGCCAAATTTAAGCCTTGGGCCTTTATTGTAGTCACTATGGCCCTCAGAGAGTGCCCACTTTGACGTTCTCATTTATTTTTATTCCGAGTGATTTCTGCCATATTGTGCGTTTCAGCCGGAGCGCCTGCGCGATGAGGAGATCGATGAGCTCGAGCAGCAGCTGCAGAGTCAGGCCCGCGGTCCTGCCCCACAGTCCGTCACCATCATGCAGGAAGAGTCTCCCGTTCCCAGCAACTGCTTCAAGTTTCAGAACAGAATTTTTGGTGAGTTGAGGCAGTCCTTGTTACTTGTGATGTGTGTGTGGTGTGCTGTCCACAGTCATTTATTTAGATATTCTCTGTAATTTAACTATTGAGGATGGTCATTCAGTTACAAATTACAATTTTACACAAGTTTTGAGTGATAAGAAGCTTTTTTGCTCTGCTGCCATTCCCTCGTTCTCCTCATGTATCTGCAAAAACAAATTTACTAATTTAAGAAGCTGACAGAAGTTTGTTGATTGACTTTTTTTTTTCTCGACAGCACATGAATTTAATACTGTTTCAGCTGACTCCATAATCCAGCCAGTTAGTGGGAAGAGATTAATGCCTGCAGATAATGTACTTGGTTTGCATACTTGGACTGATTTCATATTTGGTCAACTAAAATTTGAATTATAAATTGTATTATATATATAATTATAATAAAAATGTAGGAGATTTGGTGGCTGTCAAACAACTGAAATTAAACACCCAATGACACATTAAAGCTCTCTTGGGGTTTGTAAATTGATGTTGGTGGTCTTGATGGGGAAAAAGGAACACATGAAAGTACAACAGGAATTTTCATTAATGAACCGACTGGTCTTTATTAATTACACCTGGTTTTCAGCATTTTGATCATGCAAATGCAAAACTTTAAAGCTGCTCTGATCAGTTTTTTCCATAAGAATAATCAGATTTTACAGCTCTGTGATCACAGGCTATTCACTGACTTTGCCTGTTTGTTGTTTGGTGCTTAGCAGGTAGTGTTCGCTGCTTGAGACCAGCTGCGAGTCTCAAGCGAGCTGGGATATGCTCCAGCCTCACGTCTCCCTTAATTATAAAAAGCGGTTAGGAAAATGAATGAATTTTAGTCTCCAGATGTTTGCTAGTGTTCCTCTGTAACTGCTGAATTTCATAAAATAGCAACTTGCCCAAATTGAATAGTTCTAGTTGTGTCAGGTAAAATGCATGTTTATAGGTGGTATCGCTGTCCCCATCTGGCTGAAAATTACTCATTAAAGCTGATTTGAATTCTTAAAGCACATGAAATGAATGAAGATGTGGAAACTGCAGCTACAGCTGGCAAAAGGACAGTGTAGTACTAAAGTATCAAAGTCCTGTCGGTGTACATTAAAATTTAACAGTGTGGGGGTGCATCCATTAGAGCTTTTTCCTATGAGATAACTGTATTTTTTCCAGCTGTACACAATGGGAGCTCTATGTATGTAGAAAAAAGATTTATTAAATGTCGACAGGGAGGTCATACGACTTCAGAGTCTTAAACATTTGATGGGTGTGCCACCAGCAGTGTCACAAACGTGACTGACAGACGCTCTGCCTCTCTTCTAGCCTCACAACTGGATGAGCCCTTCTTGTTGTCTCTTTGCTCCTGCATTTAAAACTGGACCGACATGGCCAAATTTCACTTACCTATTAGAAAAATGGTTCACTTACACATGTTTCTGAAAAAAATTTAAGGCTTGAAAATAACCGTGGTTCATTTTACAGATGTTTACAGGAGTTTTTAAAGATGCTGGATGTCCCTTATGGCTGACCTTTATATAAAACAGCATCCAAACTGACACTAAATGACAAGCAAGGAATTATTAATGGCAGGGCTTGTTGTGGGTGAGCCGTGTGGAGAGGTAAAGGAGGATCCAATTGCAGGCATGTTGTACGTGAAAAGGTGATTTATTAATAGTGAACGAAATAACAAATGAAAACAGGACATAAAGCTAACTAAACTGGGAGAAACTAAAACTATAATCACACACATAACGGAGGAGGGGAGAGCCGGGGTAAATGCACAGGTCGCAGGAAGAGCACACATGAAGAGCAGCGTAGAGACATGGGGTAGATACACAGGGTGATACGCAGACGAACCAGCAACGAACATGAGACACGACATGACTAAAATACACTTGGAGGAACACGGGGAGATTGCAGACAGGTGGGAACACAGCTGGGACAAATGACGCTAACGAGGTCCGGGGAACAAAGCAAAACACACTGACCACAATCACATAAGACACAGACCTTCACAATAAAACAGGAAATGAGGACACACGACACAAAGACACAGAAACACTCACACCCAAATCTCCAAACCCCAGAATCATAGTAATCATCAATAACACTAACCAGAAACCCCAGAGACCCCACAGCACTTCATAGTGAAAAATAAATAAAACATACAAAACTCAAAAGCTGGGTCGAACCGACCCA
>VUQR01018307.1:6788-32406 GCA_015108515.1 Hemichromis elongatus | reverse complement strand
TAACATCTTCAGGCTTTTCCCAAGAAATCGGCAGAGTTTAGACGATAAACAAACGAATAAAAGAGCTATTATTGGTATTCTGATTCTGTCATAACACCTTTGTCCCCACCATCGCCACACAGTACCGTATACAGTGATGCCATCACGGGCAGATGCTCCGCTACCAAAACGCCAAAGTTTAAAAACAAGTTGAATTACGTGCTAACGGGACGGGACACTAATTCTGATATTGTTTTGTCACACGGTTTAACATTCGGCTTATTCGTAGCGTTGCTTTTGAGAGTAATCACGTTTACCAACCTTTTTTCTTTTTTCTTCTTGTTATGCGGTGAAAAACATGGCGGACATTCTGAATAGATAACCCTGCCCCCTCCAACATCACGTGACCTCCAAGCTCCAAACACATCCTAACAGGTCCTAACCAGGTCCGAACAGATCCTAACAAGATCAAAGAGTTTCAAACAATTGGGTTTGACCTGCTGCTGTTCGGATCTGGTTCGGACCTTGTTAGGATGTGTTAGGTTGTGTTTGGAGCTTGGAGGCAGTCCAGAAAAGTAAGATAAAGTCACATAAAAGTACTCAATTTCATTCTAAACCAAGTGAAGAGCTAAAGCAAAATTGCAGCCAACATATTTCAAACGATAAAATAACTTTATCAAGTTTTTGTTTTTGGAGTTTACATTTTTATTAATTGCCTAACCTTGCCTAACCTTTACAATTAATAAAAATGTAAACTCCAAAGACACTGGAGCTTATGTTTAGCTGAGATGTGATAGTGAGCTGTGTTCTAGTGCTTTATTATTATCTTACTTATGACAAGTAACCACCACCAACAATAATATCTCTGCCTGTCTGTGTGCACGGCCAGATAGCTAGGACACACCCAATCTGTGCACAGTGTACATAATTTTTCTTGGTGTCTCATATATCTATCTATCTATCTATCTATCTATCTATCTATCTATCTATCTATCTATCTATCTATCTATCTATCTATCTATCTATGAGATTGCGGCAGATTGATTGAAACCTCTGTGTCCGTTTCTAGCATACTCAGCAAATGAAAGTTAGATTATTTTTAAACGTGTCTGTGAAGGTTCTCAGTCATCCAGGTCATCGTAGTCTAAGGAGCTTGTAAAGAAAAAGGCGTCTGGACTTCTTTCTTCAAGCAACATAAAGAAGTAAAGACGCCTTTTTCTTTACACGCTCCTTCGATTATTTTTAAACATATGGCGTAACAAACACGTGATACAAAATTGAGAATGAAAAAGTGAAAAAGCTATCGACGAGGATGGGATTCGAACCCACGCGTGCAGAGCACAATGGATTAGCAGTCCATCGCCTTAACCACTCGGCCACCTCGTCTGTATATCTGTACCGCAACAGCCAGATTTATTCAACAGTAACACAAATAATTTTTGCTGTATGTATTTACGTTGTTCTCAAAGATTTTGTTCTCACGTGACGTGGAACAGTATTTAGAACAGCGGGTAGTTCTCACCGTGACCATTAACACATAATGTTATATAAACACTTCTCCAGGAGTGAATTCAGCGGCGCCTTTTCATCCGTCATTACGGTTATAGCACATCGGTGTGCGCCGCTGTCGCAGCAGCAAACTGCTGACAACTGTGCTGTGCTTTGATGGAGATCACAGAAACAGGATCGTCGCTTTATTTGTTCTTTCCTGAGTCGTGTGGAAATCTAGGTCAGCGCTGCCACTAACGGGGAAAACATGCGATCGAGTATTCGCTACATTTCCAGCCGGGGAGGCTGCAGTTAGCACCGAGGCAGCAGTGTGGGTGACGCTAGCTGGGACAGAAATAGAGCAGTAAGAGGCATCCAGCTGTGGTTTTCGGACTTCTTTGTGTCCTGCAGCCTTTCAGGGATGCATCTCTCCAAGAAATGTTCCGCCTTCAAAGTAGTGCTGAGCGCCCTGCTGATAGTGGCTCTGCTGCAGCTCATCTACCTGTCCTTCCTGTCCAAGTTTCACGGTAAGCAGCAGCGGTACCGATACTCGGAGCTCTTTGGAGGCTCCGGAGCCAAGAAAAATGCCCACCCGGAGAAAAACTCGCGGAAAGAGCGCCTGAGGTACTCACTGTCCACCGGCGGGATCTTTGACAACAGCGGGCAGTACCGAGTGTACAAGAACTTGATCAAAAGTGACTTCACCACGAATGAGAAGCCGGGATCTGACCCCAGCTCCAACATCCTGGCTCTAGCTACACATACCACTATCAACAACCTGCACTACCTGGAGTCCTTGCTGGAGAGGTGGCAGAACCCCATCTCCGTGGCCATATTTGCTCACGGCCAAGATGTGAAGTTTGCCACAGCTCTGGTGTACGCTCTCAGCTTCTTCTGCCCCCACGTCCAAGCCCTGGTGGACTTCCACTTGGTTTGCCTTTCTGGAGAGATGGCCAGCTTCCCCGAGCAGGACCGTGAGCATTTTGTGGGTCTTGAGGACTGTGCCTCAGTGTTCTCCAGACTGGAGACTCACGGGGAGAAGTACAAGAACTATGCCATGAGCGGAAACATCTCCTACCCGAACAATCTTCTCCGTAACATCGCCAGAGGAGGCACGGAGTCCTCCTACATCTTGGTCATTGACATGGACATGATGCCAAGCGCTGACCTGCACGAGCAGTTCATGGTCATGATCGCCAAGCGTGAGCCAGCGAGTGACGAGGTCTTTGTCCTACCGGCTTTTGAGATCCGCCACGCTAGGAAGATGCCAGCCACCAAGGCAGAGCTGGTCCAGCTCTACCAGGTCGGTGAAGTCCGGCCCTTTTATGAAGAGCTGTGTCCTCGTTGTCAGGCCCCCACCAACTACTCACAGTGGGTAAACAGCCACGTCAGAGAGACGGGACCCCTGGAAGTTGCCTACACGCTCACCTGGGTGGACCCCTGGGAGCCCTTTTATATCGGGCACCGCTCTGTGCCTCTCTACGATGAGAACTTCAAGCAGTATGGCTTCAATCGTATCAGCCAGGTTGGTATGAGTATAAGTTCAAGTATAGAGATCTGCAGGTATGAAATCACCACCTACTGATCAATCAGTTCTAATAATAGCACCGACACTGGGTGAAAGACCCCTCAGACCAACAGTATCTAATGTCTTTGTTTTTCCTGATGAGCATCAGCAATAAATATAGACTTTTACACACCTGTACCTGCTGACCATATATAACATCTTCATGTAGACTAAGCCTGTGCTTGAATTTTTTTTTTTTGCACTCGCTGTTAAACTTCTGTTAAACGCCACCAAAGCTGCAGCTGAGGCATAAAAACTGAAACTGCCTTTAAAATGATTATATTAATCAATCAGTCGTGTCTTAGTGATAGAACTGTGATAGTGAGAAATCTGATATCTCACACAGTTATTATTTAAGTTGCCTCTCCTTCCTTTTTCAGTATAGCGGATCTTTTAACATAAACACTTCAGAAAATGGATGGAAGTTACTGAAAGTAACACAAAACTGTAAAGAAGTCATGGAGGTGAAGAAGAGATTAGGAGTCATCACAAATGAAGTTTGATAAGTCAAATATCTGTTTTTATAATCCTGGACTCTTCAGACTAGAACTGGGTCAGCAGTTTCCTAGAACTTGAGAAGTGAGACGTGGATGGTGGATGTAAAAGCAGTAAGAGTTACAAATGTTTAAACCAAAACACATGAGTGTGGACACGCCTTTACTGAGGACGAGAAGTCACAGGACGTCTGCCTCTGGTGCATCAGCTTTGACCTCTCACAGGTTCCTCAACTTTAGCAAACTCTGATATTAAAGGAGTGATGGCCCCTTTAAATTAAATTAATCTGACCGTTAATCTGCTCGACACGAAGCGTTTTTGGCCTTAGTCTCTTCTAAACTTCATGGCCTTCTTTTTATATGCTTCACCTTTCCTCTCTGGAAATGTCTCCACGCCTTCATCGGTTTCATCACTCCCCACAGCCTCTCCATGACACCTCGTACCTGAAGAAGACGTTTCATCCCTCCTTCCTCGCGCTCGCTCTCTCACCTTTGTTCTCACGCCTTCTGCCCTCGATACCAAAACCGTCTCCTCTGTCATTATCTTCTCTCGCCTCCCCCCCATTCGCTCTCATCACTTCCCACCTCCACGTCTGTCTTCTCATGCTGTTGTTTAATCTCCCTCCAGGCCTGTGAGCTCCATGTGGCCGGATACAGGTTCTCCGTGCTGAGCACTGCCTTTGTAGTGCACCGCGGCTTCAAGATCCAGGGGGAGTTCCACGCTAGGAAAGACGAAGAGAACAAACGCAACCGGGTTCTGTTTCGCAACTTCAAAGAGGGCCTGAAGACCAAATACCCATCCTCCACCCGGCGCTGCTGAAAAAAAGACGAGGACGTCGGGCGCCGATGAAGTAGCTGTCGAGCTGAAACGACGGACGCTTTCTTCTTGTATCCAGATTTAACTTCCCGTCAAACTCTTCCTGCCCAAATTTCCTAGTCAGCACATCAATGTCCTAATTTTTCTCTGATTTTCTTTTTGTGATGATGGCAGAGTAGGCGTCTAAGCTGATCCAACTCTTGCTGTTTATTTCAAATTTATGTGAAAATGAGCATCAGGGAAATGCTGCCTGGGGATTTCTGAGTGGATGCTTGGATGGGAGAAAAAGAAATGATCATTCAAGAGTGAGAAACAGGGCAAGAAATCTGGAGTTCACTGCGATTTAACTCAAATGCACATTCAGATAATATTTGGGGTCATTTTAAAGCACATAAGGGATGCATCCTATATTTAGAAATAATTTTACACTCGTTCGGATTCGAAAATAGACCAGAGTCCCAGATTTCACTGCGCGTAATGTGAAATTTAACATTTTACATTTTAGACATTGTGTCTGGTTTAAAGTTAACAGGTGTGGTGGTGTTCGACAGCAGCTGGCACAAAAATGGATTAGCTGATGCATCAGGGGCCAACAGTGAGAATAAAACTCAAGGACCAGCTGCTTAATGTGGAGCTCCTGACCAGCTTATTCTCCTGCAGACTGATACAGCAGCTTCGTTTTTAGGAAGGTGGTGGAGCATCACAAAGTCTGTTTGTGTAGAAGGAGACATCAGCAGGAAGGCAGCTATGCTTGTAGAGCTTATAGAGTGATGCTGAAGGTGTGCGCAGATGCTTTAATCTGCTTTCTGTACGGAAACACGTTTTCCATCTACATATATATGAACACTAGCAGCCCACTGACTGGAAGTGAAGCTAAAAATGACACATTTCCTCCTTGTGGGTTTGAGAGGGATGTGATCATTATTTTTCCTCCAAGGGTAAAAACACTATCTTAAAGATAAAGCTTCTTCCAGGTGCTCCTTTATTTTCAAAGAGTCGTCACAGCAGACGGGTCTGCATCTTTTTATTTAACTGAGTTTGCTGTGGCTAAAAAAAAACAAACAAAACTCCTCACACCATTTAACTTCACTATGTTTGACCTGGTTTCAGACATTTATTTAGTCTGATTGTTGCCTGCAGACCTATAATGATGGGAGTAAAAGGCGTTCTATAGTGCGCTCTGACCACAAGGTGGCAACAGTTGCTCGAGTGTCCCGGTTGTGGTTTATTTTCAGCCTGTAGTAAAAACAGCAGAGCGCTCACGCATCAGCGGCGCTGTTTGGTGCTCAGGAGGACGTGAAGCAGCTCCGCAGCATGGCCGTCAGCACATTTGGCTGCGAGTGCTTATCGGACTGAAAGGGTTAATCTGATGAGGACAAAGCACTGGGAGCCTGTTTACAGAGATAATGTACAACATTAGCTTTTTGCATACACTGTGGAGAACTGCTGTATTTATAACACTGGGGATCTGACACTGGCAGTCCTCTACATCTATCAAGAGATTTTTTGTTGTTGTTGTTGTTTTTTACCTCTTAAGCTGGAGCGTGCGATGGGAGCAGGCAGCTACAGGCACTAATGTAGCACACATATAAAGCATAATCAAAGTGTGAACCACAAACCGAAGCAGCCTGTGGTGTTAAAAGGATTGCATCTCTTGTTACTATTGGAGTAAAAGACAGCAAATGTTTGATCTTAGGCTTTATTCTGTAACTACAGTACATACATACAGTATTAAACCTCGACTACCACTCTTCTTCTTTGTTTGTAGTGAATGCATATCCACTTCAGATATGTTTGACTCACGTGTTTAAGTGTTTAATTCTAATTTAATTCTGGTTTTAGATGGACCGACGTGGGTTTTTTTTTTCTTCCTCAATCGTCATCTTTGTGATATATTTATTGTAAAAACTCTTATTTGTTAACAAATAGTTTTTTATGACCTCGAGCAACAACAAAAAACTGTAGCATGAAACTGAAATGGAACCTTTTGATTTATTTTAAACCACTATGAAATAATTTATTTAGTGTTTTTGGAGCAGAATCAGTTTGAACACATTACCTTATGTGATTATGTGGTGCAGTGCTTTATCCTGGTGCAGTGTCTCTTCCTTATTTGGAAATTTATTGGTTTTTTATTTATTTATTTTTTTCTCTACAATGCCTGATTTGTATTGTTGGAATTTCTAATAAATCTCCTGGATTATTTACATTTGACCCACGGCTGTGATCGACTTTAACTCTTCTACAAGAATAGAGTGTGTTGTTAAAACTACTAAAAACATAAGTTAGTGAAATCACACCTGATTATATCTTTCATATACCTTATATGAAAGAAAGAGCCAGCTGTGGCTCAGGTGGTGGAGCAGGTCATCTAGTCAGAAGGTCAGTGGCTTGATCCCTGGATCATCCAGCCCACATGGCTTGGGACAGATACTGAACCCTGAGCTGCTTCCACTGAGAGTGTGTTTATTAGAAAGCACTTAATGCGCTACGTGAAGATGTGTGTGAGGTGCTGTAAAAGTATCCGTCCACTAACCAAAATGTGTAATTTCTTTATTTTACATATAAACGCCGATCATGTACAGTCTATTTACCAACATTAACAAACGCACTACACGTAGAAACTTCAGAAATCCCTTTTGGCCACTCAGTTAGTTTTCAATTCAACAGAAGTTGAGGGGTTTCTAACTATTGGAGATTAAGTATGGGAATTTCAGGAGCAGGACCACGCCTCCAAACATGCTCCTTCTGGTTCTCATCTATATAGGTTCCCCCAGTCCTACAAGCTGTTCATTATCGTCTACTTGCCCATCCTCCCTCTCCTTTTTAATTCTTTAACTTCTTCACTTCTATTTAGTACAAATCTGGGGATCTACCCTTCGAGGCCTTCCTCAAACCGCAGCTCAATTAATGTCCAAGCCATTCGCCTTTACCACTAAAACGCTGTCAAACCTAAAATGAGGACGTGATTCATAAAGGTGGGAAATACAAATCTAACATCTCCAAGAGGTATTTGCGAGAAGGACTTTGTGTTTTTCTGAATAACAAAAAATTGGGAAAGAATCTGCGCTAATAGCTGTGATTTACTGAGACAAGGGTAAGACTGCTACAACTTAAAATATCAAAGTATTTCTACTGAACCTACGGTAGGTTCAGACTGCACTTAATTATATCAAAGGAAATGTAACAGCATCCACATTGTGAACATGCTCAAAATACAGCTATACAGGACGAAAATAATAATTATATTTGAGATGAAACTGAGATTTACTTAGATTCTTGTTCAGTATTATATAACTTGAAATATTGTAAAGCTTTCAGCCAAACCTCCTCAAAGCACTGAAGGATTGAGCAACAATCGCAATAATGATTGGATATCAGACTCTTTTTTAATAATGAAAGAATTCAGGAAATGCTCCTTTAATGAGGGGCTCATCAAATCAGGGAAGGCCGCTGCATATGAAATAATGTTATAATGTACAAAAATACTCATAAATAAACATGTATATGTTAACATTTATGTATAAGTAAAGTAAGAGGATGATGAAATCTATTTGGCTTTTTAAAATTACTCTAAAATGCTTATTTGGCTAAAAAAAAAAAAGGGTCTAAATTCTTTATTATAAGACGAGTAAAGACTCCCTTGGGCTAAATTTTTTAAAATGCATTCATTCACCCTAAAACACTTTAAAAAATATTACTTTACAGTAGCTGTTTATATATCGAACCAGGTATTATAAATAGTAATTATATTTTATTACATTTTTTCTGGTCTTGTTTGTGTAAAGATTGCCATTTCAAATGAAAAATCATTTTAAAACAAATCGTAAGTAAGAAAACAAACATCGTCAGTCACGAGAAGGTTCTTTGAGCAATTGGAAATGCTCAAATCCAATCAATTAACTTCACCAGAGGGATTTGCAATGACATCTAATGTCAACAGAGTTTCCAGAAGCATCATTTAAAAACAACCGCAACACTTCAAGTCCAAGTCAAATGTTTCAAACACAGCAGGCTTGGCCTGTCTGAACTCGGAGCGTGCGTGAGGTTACGTAAAACCTCCGTATGTGTCGAGGTGTGTCGGTCAAAGTGAGAAAACTACGAGTTATCAGAGGAGTATCATTCTCCAAACACTTGACCTAGTTGACTCTAACCTGTGGTGTAACGGGGTTTAAGATGGGAAGGCTTTAAAGCCATCCCTGCACCAACAGCATGTGACGGGTGATTACAAGGTGAGCTGGGACAGCATCCAATTAAAAGTTCCTACTTAGTAATTAAGATCTCTGTTACAGTGGAGTTTAATGAGTTCTCTGTATGGCTCCTGTTTCATATGGACTGAATTCCCTCTGCAATGGCAGCCAAGCAGCCGTGTCCTCTGAGGTTCCCAGGAGTGCCTTCATTATATCCTAATAAAAAAAAAAAAGAAAGGCGGTAAAGAAATTAAAAAACACGTCAGTATCATTGTGTTTAGCTTTAACGTCGCTCGAGCTTTGATGGTTTAACCAGCCATCTGTTGGTTGGTGAAGTGGAGCACGTGTGACATTCAGCACTTGACAACTGTGCAAGGGGCCGTGGCATTTTGTGGCTAAGCCTTCATTATTGGGTCCAGGCACACGAGGGCAAGTGGCACGCAACGCCATGCTATGACATTAGATCAGCTTTCATTGGACGCACACTTATTCATCACCAGCTTTATTAAGTCAGGCTTTGTTTTTGCCTTCTACTCACCTCATCACAATCTCCCTTATTACTGACGTACAACAGGAAGTCCTTACAAATATAGCAATGATCTTTGTGTTAGAGTACACTAATGCATTTAGTTTATTCATTAGTTTTACATACATACTATATACGTTTGGTATATGCTTGGTCATTTTTTTAGATATTAAAGACATCAAACTTTAAAACCCATGATGTACATTTTCTTCTCCCCTTGCTCAGGGTGTTAATAACATAGCAGAAGGTGCGGAAAGGTTAGGAGGGGGATGGTGGATCAGGAGAGGCAGGTTTGGTGAGGTAAAGTGGGGTTTATCTCAGTGGCTTTGGGGAGTGAAGGTTTATCTGGGTCAGAGAGCTTTATGACATAAGCAATTAGGGTTTCCTTCTCTTGTGTATGCTAGCAGGAGGGAGGCCTCCCGCTATCTAGATTAGCCATCCTACTCAAGTCAGGAGAGCTCGGCGGCTTCTGGACAGTGGAGGGAACCAGCTGGAGGGCGAGATGAGCAGGCGGCAGGGGGTTCCTCGATGGGGAAGGGAGGGGAGTGAAGGCAACAAGAGCAATGGGTCAACAAACATATCTCGTAGACATGCAGGACAAGCAGCACGGGTCAGCGGAGGAGCAAGAGCAGAAAGACAGAGTCAGTGACCTGAACTGATGAAAGGAATTCACAGAATGAAATGCTGGGGGGAAATGAAGCGGGCGTTTGTTCACTGTAGCATGTTTAACAGGAGTGTGGAGAAAACGACCATAGAGGATGTTTATGGTTACTCAGCTTAATGTCATTGATTTCTTCTCATGAGCCACTTGACTGGAAGGATTTACAAGTGATTAGGACAATTGGTTTAGAGAAATGGTTTAAAAGATCTGTACATATGCTCAGCCACTGACTCAAGGCATCTGACAATATGTGAAAATATGAATTTTTTTTACATGAATTGCAGATTTCCACCCCCCCAAATGTAACTTTGTGAGTGTAACTCATCATTTCACATTAAGCGATAGCTTAATCTAGCTGAATCCTGTTATAAGAATTACATTTTATGTGTCATAAACAATACTTATGATGATTTGTTAATGTCTAACAGATAACTATGAATCCCAACCTAACCAAAACAAATAATAGTTTTATAAAACAGCATAAAAGAAAGGGTTACCTACGAGCAGCTGGAGACATAAATGTTGGCTATACTAGCATGATGAGTGATTTTAATGATTCATTACCTACTGTTTTGTTATCAGAAAAAAGGTTAAATATTTAGCTGGTCTGATTTCTCTATGCTCATTTTTATTCTCCTGAATCTTTAAGAGTTGTAGTTGAGTTTAGTGTTTAAAAAGAACAAAAGCTTTTGTTGTCATGAACTAGATTAAAACTATTTTCTCTGTAAATACCACAAAGTAACAAGTAATCATTTTTATGACCTTGTCTGATGGCTTGAAGTTTCCTTCTCCAACATGGAGTCAAACAACTCAAACAAGTGACACGATTTTTACACATAGCCACAGAAACAGAAAAAGGAGCAAATCCACACTTTAAGTAGGGACCACAGCATCTATGCTTCAAAATTTACTTGGATGTCTCTGACTGGTCAGATTTTTTTCCCATTAATTTTCTGCTAGTCAACTTGTTTTAGCTCTATTACAGCGGGGCTTTAAAAAAAAGTGCTGCACAAAACTAATTTCCTTACATTTTTCTTCCAAGGGTCCAGACTTTCTTAAAAATAATTCTCAAGGCAAACTGCTTTTGTACTCAGCTTCAGTCCTTATACCTGTCCATTTTCAAAGGAATGATTTTCTGTTTGTTAAGCCACTGAACACTGAACTAACACGTGTTCCAAATTCTTTAGCCGAATCTATGAAAAATAGCAAAGGTAACATAGTTTGACAGACATAAAATCAAGGGGATTCCCAAAGAGCTATTAGCTGAAAACCTGGCATTTCTCAGCATGATGTGCAGTGTCATGCTATCTACAGCAGGTTCACAGTATCTGTACTCTTAAGACAAAAATCCAGCAAAGACTCGACACAAGGTGAGTCGATCCATCCACCGTTCACTAAAGCCTCATCAGAAATGGTCACAGTTGAAGGGTGGGTGTAAAGAAACCATTCTTATGGAAAGGAAAGTATGGTAGGTATGCTGAGATTTGGCAAATTACACAAGAACTGACATAAAAATCAGTGGAAAAGGCCTGATGGAGTTATGAATCAAAATGGGAAATTTTCAGGCCAAATCATCATCGATATGACAGCTGCTTCATTTTTCAGTATGATGATGGTCCCAAACACACTGCCAATGCAGTAAAAAATACCTGGATAGAAAAACACACAGTGCAAAACTCATGGATGGAGTCATGGATTGGCCTCCCCAGAATCTGGACATCAACATTATTGAAGCTGTGTGGGATCATCATGACAGAGAGCAGAACAAAAGGCAGAAACATCCACAGAAGACCTTTGGATGACCTTCAAGTAGCCTGGAGAGCTATTCCCGAAGCTGCCTCAGAAAGTAAAGGTGGTGGCTTGTTAGAATAGTACATCTATCCATCTATCCATCTATCCATCATCATCTCTTTCCATTGCAGCCTTCACCCTTCTCCTTTTCATTCTTGTAATGGTACCTGTTAATAAGATTCAGGCCTCAATCACAAACACAAAGACACTCTTGTTTTGATCAACAATCCCAACAACAGATTGTAACCACACGCTGAGCATGTCTATCTCTGTGATGCATGCATCCGTTTCACTTAAACAAGCGGAGGCTTAGCTGCCATCCGCGCCAGCTTTGGGAGAAGTTTACCTGTCTACTTACTGAAGAAAGCCTCTCAGGCAAAGGGCACACATATCACTCTACCTCTAAACCTGGTGTTCCTGGACGCCCCGGCTGCCTGCATTTTAAATGCATCCCACTAAAGCCAGACTATCCAGGCTGGAGGACAGAAGTAATGAGACGTGACACTGCCCAAGGGAAGGAAAAGGAGACCTAACAGATATAGGTAATCCTTCTCACCAAGCTAACGCCTCTTAGCCTCTCGCCCCTGCTGTCATATGAACCCGGCAGGAAAAGATCCAGAAGGCATACACATATAGACAAATGCAGAGTAATCATTAGAAGCTGTCAGCCTTGGATTCATACGTGTGTTGTTTGAAGAGACTACACTGTACAGCCGAGCACTAAAACCTCTGACAGGTAAAGATGATATCAATCATCTCATTACAATGCAGCGTTCAGCAGGGAAAACTCATTTTGCTGTTACTTTGACACCAACCACAAACTTAAACATTGTTTAAGCAGCCGCTTAAGCTAGCCCCCCTACAAGGACAACACACACCACCAAACTGCCAAAACTGTTAAAGCTTGAGGAGGCTTACCCCAGAGGCCTGGACGTGTTAGAGGTAGCTTGTAGGCACAAAATAAGGTAGGTGATTTCAAACAAAAAGGGAAACATATGGTCTGCACCAGCCACACACACTCCTACAACAGCTTCTGCATCGATCGATGTGCTAATTCAAGGCTCATTTATCACCATAATTCACCAACAGATGTTGGGCGCTATGATACCATTACCCCAATGTTTGCACAACACAACCCGGGTGTGTGACAACAATGTCTCAGAGATGACCTGGCTGATATTATCTGCATCGATAGAGAACGTGACGGATTGTGGTATACTTGCTAAATGTTTGTGTAACACTGATGGCCGAGTAGAAGCACTTCTGCTGAGCAGCTACAGACGTTAATTTACTCGATGTAGCAGTTGTGGAACAGGAGATTAGGTCGGATTTATTTTACAGATTAAACTTTAGTTGAACTGTCAGCCATTGTATCAAAGGATCACACAACATGGCTTTAATCGAAATCAATATAAGGCAAGAGTGAGTGCGATTATTTGTTTTCACTATTTATTTTTTTGTTGTGAATTTTTTTGCACTCATGAGGTAAGAGGTTGTAAATCGAATGTTTGGAGCGGCAACAAAACTTTCATTACACCAAAAATGCTGTATATATTACAGCAACACCGGCTGAAAAAGGACTATGATACTGATATAAAATACAGCTTTTACATGCTTCCTGTTTGCTGTTTGCTAAGCTTTAAAGATAATTTTGGTTTTGGTTGAAAACTGCAGCATTGTGCCCTTCAGACCCTGTGCTCTGTACTATTTATTTAAATACACATAATAAATGATCAATACTAGTAACTAGGTTGCATTTCAGCTCACATGAACAGAGTTTTTATATAGTTAATTAATTATTAATTGCAAAACTCAATAATCCACACAAACAATAAAAAAAACAAAACAAAATGAGATTTGAGAAATTTACGTTCCATTACAGCTTTATTCAACACGAAGAGGCATCGCAGCTGTTAAAGACCAAATGACCACAGGCATGTGGTTCCTCGTTAAATCATCAAGTCAATGCGTACACGTCAACATCAGCACTGTTTGCAGAAAGATAAAAGTGAGGATAAGTGAAATAAGTTTGGTAAAAATGTGTTTAAAACTTTAATATTTTTTTAAATGATTATTTAACAAAAATTTATTCAAATTTTGCAAGCATGTTAACTTTCTCGACTCAGTTTACTAGGTACACCATGCTAGTACTGGTTTTCCTTCAGAACTGCATTAATTCTTCATGGCACAGATTCAGCGAGGTGCCAATGATATTCCTGACTTGACAGCATCACCACACTTACAGCAGATTTATCCGCTGCGCATCCATCATGAGAATCTGCTGTTCCACCACATCATTAAGGTTGGCTCTGTTGGCCTACGCTTTCATGTTACTAATGCCAAACAGTGACCTACCATCCGAATTTTGCAACAGAAATCAAAACTCATCAGATCAGGCAATCATTTTCCACCTAATTTGAATGGTTTCCAGTGTGGTCACCTGCTTTGAGGTTCAATGAGTTCTCCATTCAGAGATGCTTTTCTACATATTCCTTGGTTATTACGGGCAATTATTTGAGTGACTGTGGCTATTCTGTGACCTCTGACATCAACAAGGCATTTCCAGTCAGTCTCATTGGATAGTTTCTCTTTTTTTGAACATCGTCTATAAACCCTATAGATGTCTCTGTGGGAAAATCCCAGCAGATCAGCATTTTCTGAAACAATGACAAGAGCCTGTCTAACAACAACCATGCCACATTCAACGTCACTTAAATCCCCCTTTTCCCCCATTCTCACAGATATATACACACAGTGTATTATTTACTAAATTACCAAAGTAAAAGAGTAAATTACCAGTTAAGTGCAGCATGTTTTGACATGTCATGTTTTGGTGTGAACAATTATCTTCATATGATATATGTGCTGCTTGGAGGAGACACATGTTGACAGGTGTCACAATAAACTGGGGGTTTCCCCCATATGACCCTAATGTTTTTAGACATGAGCCTATAGAAAGCACAATGTGTCTGTTTCTGCTGCCAGAGACTAAATAAAAGTTAATTAATGCGGATGAGCTGGTGGTTATAAAGCAGTAAAAGTTGTCTTACTCTAAATACTACACGTCTGATGTTCATACTGAAGCTCAGGAGTTCAGAATGGGAGAAAACATAATTTCTAAGTAATGTGAATTTATTGAAATTAAGTTCTGTTTACATTTACTAATGTATATATTTAAGGTGTACCAAAAACACCAAATTATAGCTGCAGGATCATTCATGTCAAAGTATTAAAATCCAATTAATTTTCTTTTTTGTGTTTTTTTTTCACATTTATCACATTTGAAATCAATTCAATCTAAAGAAAAAACACACCAAATTCCAATTTATAGGCCACAAAGTTTTCTTATATTTATGACACATGAAAGTCAGACATGTACACATCTATCTTTCAGCGCTGTATTATCCTCCTGGGGCCTCGTCGAGGCCCTGACAGCGTCAGAGGGCGAGGCTAGGCTGGGCAGAGCCGGGCGGTCCAGAGAGGATCAGGGTAGGTAAGTCACCAAAGCAGGAATTAATGAGCATTATAGTATTAGGTAAAAATAAGTCCCACCTTAAATCCCTCAGGATTCCTAAACAACCACCAGCACCTGTTACATATGATGAAGAGGATCACAGAGGAAGACCAGGCTCCTGTGACAAGATAACTGAAAAAAAGAAGACTACTTTGTTTGTGTAACTGATCTCAAATCAAAGCTTGTAAAATTATATCAGCACACACTATTTTCTCTTTACTGTTGAACTCTGAATATTTCAGCTGTACATTAAGTTGAACATATCTACTGTTTATGCAGGATGCTGTGCTGTTAACTTTTAATTCGTTATTTAAAGTCTTTAACTTTTGCCAACATAAAGAAATTCAGAAATTCAGGGAGTCGACTTTAAATCCTTAAAACTGAGACAGCAGTCTGCTGGGTTGATTTTGAATTGTTATTACTTAAAAAACAGAAAATATGTCACACATAAAAAAAAGAGCCAAAAGTGATGAAAATTTTAAAATGACTGAAATTTAATAACGCTAAAAATCACTAGAAATTGAATCCTACACATTTCTGTAACTGCTGGGTTTCTGGGTGTTTCTAAGTGTGAAAATTGTGTCATTTTTGTTCACTCTGTTATCTTTCACCTTTGCTCCCCACGTAGGCAGGTTTATACAAAGCTCTGTGACCACAATTAGTAAAGAAAAGAAAACAAACAATCCAGAGCGAGCAGTGATTTGCTGGGCTATTTTTTCTCTGGCTTAAATTAGAGTTTGCCGGCTAACCGTGAGCTTGTGGTAAGCTGATCCCACAAACAGGGAACATGATACCGTCTGGAGGTTGTTCATTGTGCTGGAGGGAACAACGACCCAACCCACCTGTGGGTGATACCTGGAAAGCACAAATTTCACAAATAATAGGGCTGTATTTAAACAAAAAAACAACAACAACTATTTCTTGTGTTGTTAGGAAACCAGGCACTACGAGGAACAGCACATGCCTCGAGATTACTGAGTTTTAGGAGCTTCCTTCAGGATTCTGGAAATTATTTTTAGTTGTGAGCATTTTAACTGTGGCTGAATCTCAAAACCAGGGTTATTACAGTTAAATAAAACAAGATAAATCAGAAGATAGTTAACTGAAATAAATAATAAAAGCTAAATAACTGAAACCTGAGACCTACTCGTATGAAGAAATCTTTGCAGATTTGGTCTAATTTGGTGACGTTTGTCAGGTTAACTAAGATTTTGATGTCAACATGACTGTGCGTGAAGGGTTTGCATCGGAATATCTGTTATAAACTTCTTAAATTTGCAGCTGACATGTGCAATCTGAATTTTAGACAAAAACGGAAACTAATACAAAAAAATAATAAAGTCATTTTTTAAACATTCAAAAACTAAACCAAAAATGAGTAAACCGTAGAAAATAAAAGAAAAATGTAAAACTAAGTAGAAATAAAACCTATAACTGATTTATTTAACCACTTAGTCTTTGGCTTTAATGAGCTGTTCCTAACACTGGATAGTCTAACTTATCAATACAGTGGTTTAAAAAACTTAGTTCACCTCATGATTCAACACTTTGTAGAGCCTCCAAAAGCTGCAATAACTTGAAGCAACCCATTTATGTTTATCAGCCTCTCATATCATTGTGAAGGAATATTACCACACACACCCCTCACACACACTCTTCACCCTGCTGCCTTCTGGCAAGAGGTGCCTGAGCATTCAGGCCCTCACTGCCGGACTGCCAAACAGTTTCTTCCCCCAACGGTAGACTCCTAAACACTCAGAGACTGGACTGACACACACATGCACACCTTCATACATCAAGTTATATTTTGCACAATGATCAGACTTTTGCACAATCCACTGTAATTGCTGCACTTTTCTACTGCACTGTCTTGTGTCTGTATTGTTCTGTCTTTGTTTTGTATTTTTTGCAATTTTGGCACACTTGAACTTTATGTAGTTCTGTTTTGATTGTGTGTTATATGTCATGTATAGCCCCATTGTCTTGTTTTATTGTGTGCTGTACCACTGCACATAAATCCACTTGACTTGAATTTTGGCCGAGTCATATTTACACATTTGTGACTTCGGTTTGCAGGCATTCATTCATGCACAGCTCTCTTAAGGTCCCACCACAGCATTTCGATCAGGTTGAGGTCTGGACTTTGACTGGATCGTTGCAAAACTTTGATTGTTTTCTTTTTCAGTCTGTTATAGATTTCCTGCTGTGCTTGGGGTCATTGTCCTGTTTCATGACCCTGTTTGGGTCGAGGTTTAGTTGTCAGACATATTTGACTCTAGTATACAGAGGAGTTTATGGCTGACTCGGTGACTGAGAGGTGTTCAGGTCCTATGGATGTAAAACAAGCCCAAACCATGACTTCTCCACCACCGTGCTGACAGGTTGTATGGGGTGTTTGTGTAGTTTTTGCTGTACAGTATGACCCAAAGTCTCCACTTTGGTCTTGTCTAGCCAAAGTACATTTTTTTAAAACTGTGGTTTGTTAAGATACAGTTTTGCAAACCAAGCTGTGCAGCCATGTCCTTCTTACAGAGGAGGCCTTCTCCTCCTTCTCCATGTTTCATGCTAAATGAAGTCTTTAGGGTCTGATATGTGTAAGTCTTATGTTTTTGTCGTTTATTGTACGGTCTGAGCTCAGTTGAATTTGCTGTTTTGAGTTTTAATGCACAGCTGACTGCTCCAGACCAGCAAGCTGTCAAAACTTCTGCTTTTATAGCAAACTATCTTATGATCAGTTAAGCTAATAAAGCAGCGGTATTCTCACCTGGCTGCTACTACTGCTGCTTGATTCCTATAAAAGCATTGAGGGTGGCCTTTGTTTTTCACAGGACTACATCTAAATAAAGATTTTATTTAGAGGCCACAACATTTGAGATTTCAGAGTTTGTTCAGGCAGCCACCTTCAGATATACCAAAACCAATGACATAGTTTAGATCACACCGTACAAAGGTACGGCTTTTCCATTATTTATTGCTAACCCACCAAATGTTGTCATCTCTTATCAGTATTTTCCATCCACGCTGACTTTATATCACCTGTGTCTATATAATCAAGAGATCTTCTTCTCTCTCCTCTTCACACCCCACAGCAACAGATGAGGAAGTCACTTTTGTCGTTTGTTTGCTGAGCAGTCCTGACTTGAGCTGAGAGGTAAAGCTAACATGGAGGAGTTTAGGGGTGAGGGGAGGGGGGATGCAGAGGGGGTAGACCTGTCTGAGAGGAGACTGCTATTGAGTTGTAAATGAGCTTGTAATTAGCTCTTACACATTTGCCTGGAGGGTAGTGTGTGCGTGCTTGTGTGTGTGTGTGTGTGTGTGTGTGAGGAATGGGGGGTATTACCACGCTGTATAAATCCACACCAAGCACAATTAACAAGCAATGGGGAGGAGAAGTAATTAGTATTATCTGCTTATCACCGTCAACCCCTATTCTAAGGAAAAGGGGTTAAAAAACACACAATGACACACACACACACACACACACACACACAAAACAGATGCATGTCCCCTGCTCTATTGGCAAAATCAACAGGTCATTTTTTAATCAGGATATTTCTGTTTAAGCCACTGATTAATTATGCCAGTTTGGGGCTTCATATTAGTCCAGACAATGAGGCAGTGTGTGTGTGTGTGCTTGCTTTAATATATGCATGTAAGGTTAAATACCTGGGGCCTGACAGCTTTGGGGTCAGACCTCAACTGTATATGGAAATGAAAATGCTGTGAAGAGTAATAAATGGATTAAACCTCGTTTTATTGTTAGAGCGTGTCTCACATATGACTGAGTCAGGCCAGGGGTTGGCTTAGTCCTCTTTTGTTAAATAACACATTATAGTAAAACTTCAAGTATAAATTTCAGCCTTCCTGTCTCCATTTAGGCACTAAGTTAAGTTTCTTTACTGCTTTTCTTTTTTTAATGATTAGCATCACACCAATCTGGGAACCCAGTGACTAACATATTATAACTGTGAGATCCAGGTTTGTCATCTGTAAACAAATCAGGCAAAATGTAGAAAAACAGCTGGATCTTCTTCTGTCCTCCTGAAAAGTGATCGATCACTACGGACATAAACCAGAACATTTCATCCACTTTACTATTGTTATGAAGAATTAGGATGTGATGTCACAGAAACTTAACCCAGTGTGGATTGGGAAAAAGTCACGGTATACTTTAGACAGACCGTCAGTCTGTCACCTTGTTAACACACATAAGCTGTGTACCGAGGTGTGTATTCAAGACCGGATACATCACGACGGGCAAACGACACTCATCAGGGGATCTCGAATGAGCCGCAAACATACGGAAAGATACAGATGAAGATTTTTTTAAGGAAATATGTGGAAATCAGTAAAATGGACAATATTCGTTGCACATATACATAATTAATATTAGAATATTTTAGAAAAAAAACAGAAAGAATTTGTAGAGGTACCACGTAAGTAATTCAGCACATTTAAGCACAACAGCAAACAATATAACAATCAGGCAAACAGAATGACAAAACACTAACATGGCATAGTTAAAACATGATTAAAAATTAAAACCTATGCTGTTCACAGGAAGTCGCAGTTAGTTTCTAGTTGAGATTTAATGTTATTTTTTGAGGCGGACAACCTGAACTGCAGGAGAAGAGACTGCTCCACAGTTTTGGAGCTGCAGCTGACATCAAGAGAAAAAAAGAGTCACAAATGCCTTGTAATGGCTCTGAATGCTTTTATTCTTTGGATATTTCAGCTTTGGTTTTTTAAAGCAAAACCTAGATAGTCCCTAAAATTCTAAGGAAAGTGAATATAGAGTCATGAAAATAAATTATTTAAATGATTTTAGGAAAAGGCTGCATCATAAAAAATAATAAAAAAGAACACGACGGGGACTGAATACACTGGACTTACCAGTAACTGACGCCAATAAGCGAGCTGTCTATGATGTTGTTAAACAGAATTATTTTTCTGCAGTAACTGTGATTAGGTTGAGATCAGGTGATTGACTCGGCCATTGATGTATATCTGAGTTTGCTTTGGGCCATTATCTAATTGCACAGTGAGGCTCTGTCTGATCAGCTTTGCAGCTTTTGGCTGAATCTGAGCAGAGAGTACAGCCCTGTACACTTCATCCTGCCATCATCAATAAACACCAGGGACCTGGCTCCACTGCCCTAACACCACCTCCGCCATGTTAGACAGATGATGTGGTGAGTTTCAGATCATGAGCTTTGCTTCTCCATATTTCTCTCTTACCATCATTCCGCTAAAATCTTTGTTTTCTTCTTGTTTTTGAGTGTAACGTGGTTTTTTCACCTTGTTGTAAATTCTCCGTATTTCCCTTCTTGAAAGCATCTCTTGACTGTAGCGTTCGACAATGACACTCCTACTGTACGGAGAGTTTCCTTGACTTGTTTAAACGTGGTGAAGTTGATTTTATTAACTATGGAAATAATTCTGTGATCATCCACTTTAGTTTTCTTTCAGATCTTTTGGTGTTTCTGAGCTGGTCAGGATATTCACTCTTTATAAGAATTACCCAGATTATTGATTTGGCCTCTCCTAAAGTTTTTGCTGTCTCTTTGGTAGGTTTATATTGTTTTTTCACCCCACAAAGGCCAAAGGCCTCCCTCACTTACATCAACAAGTTGGACCTATTGAAGCTCCAATAATAAGATTTTTTTAAGTGTTTCCTAAATGACAATTAAAGTACACACGGGTCAGTTGGATATAGTTAAAATAAAAGGTGACCTGGAAGAAAAATTAAAAACAATAACTGCAGTTCTGATTTCACATATGTGACACTAAACATTTAGAGTTTTATTGTTATGATACAGGTCTTAGTTTTGGTTCAAGCAAGCATTTTATGATCTTTTTTTTAGCATCGACAGTAAAAAGAGTCACGGTGAGTGATTTCTCTATTTTAAGACTATATAAAATGATCTTTCTGAGCCCTCCACTGCCTCCTCCCCTCAACAAACACATGCATAATCTTTTTATTCCTCCATCTTATTATTCATTCTGCTCTAACGGCTTGGGAGTACTTAAGCAGATTTTGATTCAGTCTGCTCTCAACGTGTTAAACAGATTGGGTAGAGGGGGATTTCTTTTAATGAAGGTGAGTGTGTGTGTGTGTGCGTGTGTGCGTGTGTGCGTGTGTGTGTGTGTGTGTGGCGGGGTGGTGGTTAGTGGCACAAAGTGTCTGAAACTTGGACGGGTTAGATTAACTATGAGCATGATCTTCACTGAGCTCATTTCCCCCTTTCTGTGATAATGAGTGTGACTGACACACACACACACACACACACACAGCTAACCACCTTTCAGTTAGCTCACACCAATCCCACCTGGTATTTTAATCTAGATTTAGACTCTAACACGTATCAAATGATGGCCTTCTGCTTACAAAGTAATTCTACACCCTTTCTATACCCTAAACTCTTGTAAACAGCATCTCAGGAACAGATCTGGAAAACCTCTGAAAGATGAATTAACTAGTTATTAAAGGAAAATCAGCTGAAGTAGGACTAGATCTTTGTCTCCATTCAGAATATTGGAAATAAAGTATCCAAATACACGTTTAGTTGTTTATTTAAACACAATCTGTTTATTTGACATTTATGCAAATTGGTGTGTGATTAATGAGATACCTCTTTTGCATATTTTAACAACTTGTCTTTGGAAAAATAACTTTTGTAATGTAAGTAACAAGTTAGAGAAACTTCATGGTGATAGCTATTACTTTAAAGAATGAGTTTTCCAATTAAAATGTATGATTTTACTGTAAGTATTAATGAAAACTCTTTTCTTATACTTCAAGTAAAAACTGCATATCAGCAGCACCTACACACATCAAAGCTTCCAGTTTTATTTTTGAGGGTTTTTAAAGAGGACTTACTTCAGATATCACACAGACCCTGATTGGTAGAACATTTAATTCCTAAAAAAAAAAAACAACAACCCAAAAACACGTGGAAAATTGAGTTTTTTTATCTTCTGAAATTATTTTCTGATTTACAGAGAAACAAAAACAGACTTACAAAATTCCTAATTTCCTAATATGTCAAGAAAATAAAAGAATAATTTTAGGTTTCGCTTCATCCTGTATTAATATTTTTAAGTTTGGAAAAAGATGCATTTTTTTTATATACATAACAGATATTTACAATGCCACGTTTGAATCTTTTATTTACTCTTTTTTTCTTTGACAAGGGAATAAACATCAGAATAGAGAGAAACAAGCGAGGGAAAAAAATAATTGGATAATCCAAAATGTCCAAAATGTTTAGCAGACTGTTTAAGAAATTACATCTTTGACTCATAAAAGTTTATTGTTGTGCTTTACTTCTTAAGGCACGAGTTAGCGTTTTTCTTCTACCATATCCAGTCTCTATCCTCGGAGGATCACATTTTATCATTTTTTTCCCCGTAACAGCTGTTTTACATGCGATAGTGAAAATTTTGAAGAGGCAGATATCCTCTTGTCTAATCATTCCACTACTGGTCCCAGAAACATGTGTAGATCTAATAAGATCTCTAAAATTAAATAAATCAGAGAACATTATCGCAGAATGGTTGTGTTTTTGTACATGACCAAAAATCTTTGAGGGATTGGTATTGACCTACACTGTGCCCCACACCATCCATCCTCTTTTAGACATACAGGTAGCTGACTATTGCTGTGTCTTACACATGGAGTACTAATCACTCTCTAATCAATACTCCGTTCTCTTTCCCACTTACCTCCCTCAAAGTTTTAAACACAACATTTCTGAATACTTGTATTATCCAAATATTACTTGTTATGCAAGTAAACAACTAAGGAAAGAAAAAAAAGTTTTACTTTGTTTCCCTTAATTTACTTGTCCAGTTGCTGGTTGCAGGTTGCTCAAATTTTACATTAAAGTGAGGGTTAAAATCATTACTTAAAAAAATGTGTCATATTAAGGCAAAATTATAATTTTCAAAAAGATTTTCAAAAAAGTTTGCTGTATCGCAGATGTAGGTCATGGAAACACAAACCTTGATTCCAAAAATGTTGACACAGAGCTTTGGAAATAAAAACAGACGCAATAACCTGCAAATGTCCTAAACCAATGTTTTATTGACAAGAGAACACCGAAAACATCAATAACAAATGTTTAGACTGAGAAATGCACCTTTTTTCAAATTAAAAAATACATTTTACACAGTGTCCCAACTTTTTCGGAATTGCAGTTGTGCATTGTGGAAAAAAATACTCACTGTTTGTGAATAAAGGCCTCAAACTTTTTTTGTGTGAAAAAGGTGTTCAAACTGATAAAAAAAACCCAACTCATTTTAATTATCATTTGGTGTATTTGATGTACAAACAAAGGTAAGACTCCAGATGTTCACAGCTCAGCCTTAGATGACTGCTGGGATCATATCTCTGTTCTAGACAGAGTTCAAGACATAACTTTAAGCTCCTTCTACTTATTTTAAAGCAGATGATCCTTCACCTGACTGCAACCTTTATGCAAAGTTAAATTCACTCTAGGGAGTAATCGGTGTCTGCCTGCAGAGGAACTTTTTCTACACTAACTCCACATCCTTATAACAGGCTCACTTTTTCCTCGATGTTGTGATTTGTGCAGATAAAGTGTAACAAGTTTGCATTGCAGTTGACAGATGCTTTCAGGGTCCTTAACCTGATTAATAGCAAAATTGCCCTCAGACTGATTAATGAGCTGCTGAGATCAGAAGGATTGAACGGGCAGCGGATCATTAATTCCGTGTCCTGGAGTCGCTCTGCCGCACGCCGATGTCCAGGGGTGTTATCATTATGTCTCGGCCTGACGAGAGGTCGCAGAGGATAGCCGATGTGCAACCACGTCTGCTTTAATTACAGGGGTATTAGCTGGTGGGGGGATCCCTACAGCTTTGTGTCCCGACATTCCCTCTGAGCCAAATGTCCAGGCAAATGTGACTTTTTTTTATATCATGGTTTAATTGTGGCATCCAGGTGTGTGGCAGAAATACTATCAGTTATCAGACTGTCACTGGTGAAATAAAGGAAGAACAGCTTAACAGAAAACTTCTCATATTTTGCATTTATTTTACATTTTTTGCTTGAATATTTCAGTCTTGTTTGGCCTCCTCTCCAGACACTGAGCTATTCTGTGGCCTGCACTCTTTCTTGCTCAGCTTTCCTCCAGCCCATCATCTGCTGCTCCAGCAGGGCTCCAACTCCAGTGGTCCATCTCCACTGATTAACCAACCAAACCTCACTTGTTTGCTCACTGCAGTCATCCTGGCAGTCAATGTATCCTCAGGCTAAGCCAAACAAGCTGATCAGCCAGCCACCTCTGTACACAGTACCCCCCACTAAGAGGCTAGTGGCCGGGATGTATAATCCTTCTCAAAACAACCACAGAGATGCTAATTGTATCCAGCTATAAATACGGGCCGACTCCTTGTCCTCTTTCTTCATTTGCCTATGCTCGTCTAAACCTGGAACAGCCTCCGCCCTTCACACCGGCTTTCCCGAAACAATTTGCACAGATACCAGGAAAACCTCCGTTACATAAGCCTGGCTCCAGATAATTGAGACAAGTGTCAATAAACCTGCAGCATCTAAAAAAAAAAGGAGAGAGGCAGAGAGCGCGCGGGGCTTTACGCACGGATACAGCATTTCATGCGTCTTTTGGCCACTTCTTCACTTCTTCTCTGAGCTGCTGCGAAGCAACAGGTCGAGATGTTTCCCTTGCCGATGTTCACACCGGACCAGGTGGCTCGGGTGTGCGAGAACCTGGAGGAGACCGGGGATATCGAGCGCCTCGGTCGGTTCCTCTGGTCCTTACCCGCCGCCGTCCCTGGTTCCGCCGGGGAGGCGCTCAACCGACACGAGTCTATAATGCGAGCCAGAGCGCTGGTTGCGTTTCACGGGGGGAACTTTGAGGCTCTTTACCAAATCCTGCAGAGCCACCGATTCACGCGCGAGTCTCACGCCAAGCTGCAAGACCTGTGGCTGGACGCGCACTACCGAGAGGCGGAGAGGCTCCGAGGGAGACCCCTGGGCCCGGTGGAAAAGTACCGCATCCGCAAGAAGTTCCCGCTGCCCCGCACCATCTGGGACGGCGAGCAGAAGACGCATTGCTTCAAGGTAGGGTTGTGGTTTCACTCTCGTGGCACGACTGCTGTCGTGATGTTCCGGGTTAACCCACGTTTTTCCTCTTTTCTGAGGAAAACACGGACTCTGCAGTGGCATCACAGGCTGCTACAACAAGCATAAACGTTTCTGTAAACAACTGTTTTTATGGAAATATTACAAAACTAATCTAAACTTATATGTATGATACAGCTGCGCGCGCCCGCGCGTGTGTTTTAAAGAAAAGTACCTCTGTCAATCTGTGTTAAAATTGTGGTTTCAGCAGAATTCCTCTTCTTCTTCTGCCATGTTTAAGAGAAGCGTTTCTAATGCACACATTGCAGTCTGCTGGTTTGCACAGCAAGACTTCTTCTGTTAGATTTATATTTTAAAAAAATTCTTGGAAAAAAGACATTTTTAATGCAATGAGATTTGTTTCAGAGGTAATTTGGCGACATTTTTGGCTTTTAAAGTGCAGTTTATAAATGATAAATCAGTACA
>VUQR01018306.1:0-11208 GCA_015108515.1 Hemichromis elongatus | reverse complement strand
AGCAAACCTGCGAGCGAGCAGGTTAGGTTCACGGACTGTGTTGCCTGGGTAACCAACTCAGAGTTACGCTGAACTGGCTTCGTGAAACTGAAAAACCAGAGTTTCCCTCATCTCAGGCTTAACTAACTCAGGGTTTTCACTAAACCTGCTTTCTGAAATGGGCCCCTGTTGTTTGTTCTGGGGTTTACTTTCTGTCTTGTTTTGTTTGTGTGATTGTGTCCAGCTGTGTCCTGCTCCCCTAATCAGCTCTGTGTGATCTATAATTGCTCTCCCTGGTCGTTCTCTGCTCACTATCAGGTTCTTGTCCGACTTTGTTCTTATCAGCTCATCCTTGCTGGATGTACAGTGTGATCTGGCTTATATGGGTTTCATTGCTTTATGCATCTAGTTTGAGCAATATTAAGCTGTTGCATGAAGAACTACATCTGTTCTGCAAATGTGTTTAACCTCACACTTATGTGGTTAGCACTGTGCATCAGAACTGTGTTTCAGTCAAATGTGTTTTAGTGTTTCAGGGTTGGAGACTTTGCAAACAGAGTTCTTGGTAATAAATTGTCTGAAGACTCAGAATCAGATAATAGATGTCATTCATTTATAAATTAAAAAATTACTATAAAATAATATCGTAAAAATAAAATATTGTAATATTACTAAAAATTATTGTAAAAATAAAGCAATTCAACATGGCCTGTTTTGACCTTTGCCGCCTGCTAAATCCGTTCATCATGCTGTGAGCAACATAATTTCCCATCACCATCAGCAGCATGCAGTGCTGCCCTCACCTAACAGGTGTGAGGGTGGATATGATGGGGAGGAGTCTAAATACTGAGAAAAATTTAATTTGCACTCTTACAAGTGATGTCTGCATGTTTTGGACAGATATGAAGACAAAATCTTCAAATCAGAGCAAGAAGCACTCACCGAGCATCTCAGCGAATCAGGCATGATGTGTTGGTCAACAGTGTTGGAGGCATGCCCAGCAAGAATATATAGATATGAAAATGTCTATTTTGTTATAGTTTTTGGAACTTCTGAAGACAAAGTGTCAATTTTCCATCACTTGATGCTAATAGATTTATTAATTTCCGTGCCCTCTGAGAAACTGATGAAGAGATTTATGTGTTGAGGTGAAGGGCAGATATTTGGTTAGCATGTTGAGATTTTGAGGAATGTCAAAGTATTTTTATGACTACAGCTTATCACTAAGCCCGGCCATCTGTCACAGCTAGTTCTGAGGGTCACAGGAATGCAATGACGTGCAGTACTAGTATACAAAACTAAAAGACGTGAACGAAGTGGAGTGAGGCCAAAGTGCTCTTTATCTTCTTTGTCTCAATGTAAAATAAACCTGACAAACAGTGAGAAGTCACAGCAGCCCTTCTTGGGTTTTCTTCGTTTTGTCTTTGTGGTTTCTGTCAAGATCTGATGAGACTAGAACAAAAGTTTCACTTGACACACACGCAGACACACACAAACATTTTCTGGGTCATGAAATTTTGCAGGTTTGTCTGATGCTCCTGACATCTCACCGTCACACAGGACGGATCATTTTCATTAATGAAGCACAAACTACTGATGCTGTCTTATGACAAGACGCACATTAGAGTGGACCACTGGCATCGTTTACATTGTTCACAGATATTTTAACCATGACACCACAGTCTGCCCCGTTATTCTCATGGTAGCAATAGTGAAGTAGCAAAAGATCATATATTATTTAGACATTACTTTGTTTCAGTCTGCTTCATCTAGTGCAGAGGTGTCAAACTCCAGCCCTCGAGGAAACTTTTCCATGTGTCTGTGCTGCAACACACATGAATCACATCAGTAGGTGATTTCAACTTATTTGTTTTTAACCAAGTTAAAACTGTCATTTACTAAAATGGTAAAATATAAAAATGTTGAACTCCATGTTGAAATGTAAAAAAACTAATGTTTAAAATATTTAGAAAAAATTGAATTCCTTTTAAAAGAGCACAGTTTGTTTGATAGGTTTAAAAGAGCATTTGTATTATCTACAATTTGTTTTTATAAGTATCCTGTTTTATTGCAAAGAGAAGTGAATGTGGCTGTGACCAGTAGCCAGACGGTGAGGAGTTTTTGTGTATGTTTAAACTTAACTATCTGCTCTACCGTCTTTGATGATCGGCACATTTTGCAAACTGCCTGCGAAGCTCCACCGAGCAGCGGCTCACTTTTGTTTTAGCCCCAGAGCCCCGCGCTACCTTAGTGATGTCTGCTGATCACTCTGCATTCATTCACACATCACAATTATAATCTAGTCCCATTTCAGAAGATGGCCTGGTGTTCCAGATCATTTTAAAATAACTTAATTTAATTGTTTCAGGCACAGATGATAATTAGAGCAAAGGTGTAAACAAAGCTAGAGAAAAATCAACTGCCAGTTTGTAGAAAACATGTCCTCCACCCTCTGGAAACATAAGAGTACAGAGCCTAAGATTTATAAAAATGATATAGTCAAAGTTTGATAATGAAAAGATGTCCACAGTGACTTCACTTTGAGCAGTCGGTTTGAACCTCAAGTTTTAGAAACTGGTGTTTTTGACTAAATCTCAGGGAACACAGGTTTCCTCAAAGGACAGTGTTTTACAAGCTTTAAGCTGAAAGTCTAACTCTAGGACTTCTGTTTCATCTCCAGGAGTCCGTGCAGAGGCAGAAAGAGCAGACGTCATGGAAGAAACAGATGATTAAATCAAAACTGTGAACTCTTTGAACTGAAAATTTGATTGTTTTTAATACCAGAACTTGGTGTCTCTGCATAAAAGGACACTGTACTGATATCTATTACTATTTCTATAATTGGATTAACTGATGATCTGACAAGTTACTCCACATTGTCCAAAGGGATCATCTTAATGAAGTACATTGGAACCAGAAATATATTTTTTCATTTATTGATTTATTACTTTTATAACTATGACAAATGACTTAATACAAATATATATCCTACAAATCAGAGCAAAAATAAAATCAACAAAATCATTTCTCTTTCCGTGAGAACAAAACTATGCTAAATACACAATAATTCACATACTGGTGGTCTTTTACATAATTCAGGATTACTATTTATGCATAACACTTTAAACTCTATTCAAACTTCCTCAGCAGATTAGCAGACAAGAAAATATTGTGAGCACACAAACATGTTCAGAAAAAAACTGGATTTCACTGAAAATATTATCTGAATATAAAAGCGAGGTCATACTGATATAAAAGAGCGAATATTTTAAACACTTTAAAAAAACAAACTGAATCTGCTACCATCAGTCACACTGATGTGGTGCTGACAGCAGCTGCGGTGCTGTCCATGCTGCAGCAGCACAGACACGCCAGCAGCTTGTCAATGCACCCTTTCTGCATGAAAACAGACACAATCATGTCCAGAAACGGACTGAGCAGAAACAAAGAAAAAATAACAGTATGAATGGGACAGCAGCTCAAGGGAAATGGCCAAAAGACCAAAGGTAATGAACACCAAACAATCCATATCTGAACCAACATCAGACAGTAGTTAAACAGCAACAGGACAAGAGTTCCTACAATTCTACGTTTTTCCTCTGTGGGCACTGAGGTGGCAGCACGCAGAGCTTTGATGGTGCCAGCTAAGCAGATGATGAACAGAGGAGCAGGGAGCGAGGCACAAATAGGCGTGCTTATAAACACCCCAAAGACTGTGGCAGGAACTACAGTGATCATGCAACAGGCCCAGACCAGAGCAGAGAGCTGCAGCGAACGCTTTATTTGTCTGATGCAGGCCAGCAGTGGGCAGCCGATGAGGGAATATCTGCAACACAAAACAGATGATTTCTCTAAATATCACAGAATATGCAGCCAGATATATGCAAGTACACAAAACACAGTAATAGATATTGTTACCTTTCAGCAGCAAGGCACATTAGGAAGTAAACATTGGCCATCACACTAATGAAGTAAATGTAAATCAAGATTTTATACGGATCTCTTTGTGTTAGAATCCAAACGATCCTTGCACAGAGCTGGATTACGTTGGCGACGAGGAGATTTGTGTAATAAATGATATGGGCCCGATCTCTTCGCACCTGCAGAAATATTTATCACAAAAAAACGTCAAAACATGAAATTTAAGACTGTCATATCATCTGTTAAAGTTTGACCATTACACAGTGATGTTTATCTCAAAGGGTTTAGTGATGAAGTTTATTTGACTTGCTGCTAGTCTCGTGTTTCCCCGCTCGTTGACTCAGTGTTTTTAGTCTCTATTTACTGAAGTTTTCTTTATTTTTCCAGGTCTAGAATCTTATTTTAGTTTGTTCCTGGTTTCACTTTGTTACTTGAGACCCTTTATTGTCCTAACTTCTCTTGTGTTTCCGCGTCTGTCCTTTAGTCTCATCTGTATTTAGTCTCACTATCTTCCCCTTCGTGGTTCCTCAGTCAGTCATGTCTTCATGTTTGTTGTCCTTTTGTCTTTATCAGGTTTGTCTCTGTGTTGGTTTCCTGTCTCAGTCTCTCTTTGTCTCATCCCTTCAGCTGTGCATCCAGTAAGTTAATGAGTTCCTAGTTTATGTCCAGCCTACTTTCCTTGTTCTTCACCTTGATTCTCATTAAATCAGCTATTAAGCTGTTTCTGAGTTTACTAGTCCTGACCATGGGTCTTAACCTGCCTGCTGCACAGCTACATATGACAGTTATTTCTTATAAGAAACATAAATGTGATATTTAAATGAATCAAAGTCAAAATAATGATTGAATATTTTCATCACTTTATATCATTCACGGGAAGACTGAAATAAAAGTGATTAATGAAAGTCAACATTTACATACCACACAACAGATGACGATTATGGTCAAAAGCGGGGAGAAAAGGATGATACACGCTATCACAAAATTGACAAAATCCACAAAATCCATCTCTGCTTGTCTCTCTGTGTGATGGAGCTGCTGAAATAGAGTGGTTCCCTTTAGTCTTCAGTAGAAAAAAAATAGGAAGTTGGATATGCAGCATGTTAACATTGCTCTTACATCAGTTTGAAATTGAAGATGAAAACAATGCTGAACTGAATTTTTTAAAAATATATATTTAAAAAAATGCATCATAGCGTGTTTCAAAGTCAGCTCGGTTGAACTCAAATAGAATTTATCAGAAAAAGATAATTTTCTTGAAATCTTCATTCTGTTCTCAAAACTATTCATAAAACTTCTGGCTCACAAACTTTAAGTTATCTAAACTCAAAAGCAGCAGACAAAACGGGATTCATCAGGAGAAGGTCACATGTAGGAGTGCAATGTGGGGAAAAGAGTTGTCTGGTAGTATGTCGAATAATTATTTTATCATTTTAAAAGCAGGGTTAGAAGTTGGTACAATGCTGTACTACCTTTACTTAATCGCACGCGCACACACACACACACACACACACACAGGATATGTAGATAAATATTTGGTAGTTGTGAAACAATAACAGAAATATATTTCAGTAATATCAGCAATAACATGATTTTAGTGAAAGAGGGATTTGTTTAATTAGCGAGGTAGACCTGAGTGTCCAGTATACACGGTCACACATATTAGCTTCAACATGGAATCTATCATCATCATCAGGGTCTATGAGCTAATCAGAGTTCATACAGACATTTCCACTGGGTTTTCATTCATACAACATTTGTCATTCATTTAAAAGAACATCAAATTTCAAATAAAAGTAAGAAAAACAAAGAAATCAAAAAAATGTTTTTTTGTGTAACTTCCTGTCTCATAGTTCTAATTTGGGCTCGTTAGCATGCAGTTTCCTTAAAACTATTCTTCTCCTAAAGGTAATGTGACTGTGACTTACTCACCTCAGGACGGCTTCCTGTTGAAATAGTTTGTAAAATCAGCAGTCTAAAGTTTTGACTGAATGTGAACGGGGAGATTGTGGTACTTTATATACCCCACCCCTCACGCATGTGCACACAAACACACGATAAACAGGATAGTCAGAGGATTTCGGTGGAGCTCTATGTAGTTGTAGTTTTCAATAGTTCCGGTTCACTTCTCTGGAAAATAGTCTTTTCATTTTAGGGAATTGTAAAGTCTTGAGCGGGCCTCTTTCTGCTGGACAACACAAACTCCTGGAAAAAATCTGCCAAGTCGTAATAAAATCATAACTCAGTGTTTTGGTATAAGACACTAACATTTTTCCAACACTTCAGGAGATGCTAATGCATAAAAGACTTTCTTTGCCCTCTGAAGAACATCCCTGTGCAGCAGAGGAGCTTCATGTGGTGAGGTGAGAGGCACATAGAAAATATATGATGTGAAACTGGGTCGGGTTAACATGTAGAGACTGAGCTGAAGAATTTCAAAGCGTTCGTACAGCTCAATATGTCGGGTAGGTGATCAACATTTCATTTCATCTGCTGCTCACACGTGATCTGTGAGGACTGTGATCAATGCTGACATTAAGCACATTAGCAGTTCACAGGGGTGCAGTCACAAATGTAAAAGAAACCAGCAGCAGGCAGAAATCCACCATTCAAATCAAGAAGAAGCCTGAAAACAAGTCAGAGGCAAACAGAGCTGGAAACAAAACACATACATGCATAAATAACTGAATGGATTTAGTTTATCAATCTGAAATCTGAAGAAGTTTATTGAGAATTTTATACAATGTTAATCCCAACTTGATTGAAGAATACAGAAATCAGACAGTTAGTGTGAAAACAATAATTACGACTTGAATATAAATACTGTAAATCCAGTTAAATATAATTTGCTACATTTTGATATATTTTTGTTGGTTTTGGTTTCAAATCTTTTTGCCCTTAAACTTGCTGTTTTACTGTTTGTAGGAAGTGAGGAGCTCTTAGTGTTTTCTCATGCTCTCATTAATCAGCCATTTCAAACGTGAGTTGTAGTTCAAGCTGTGCCGTTCATTGTCACTGCAGCTCCAGATGGTACCAGGTGATTGCAACATATTTAAAGCTCGACTATATCTAGCCGGTACCTCTCAACCTCACGCACTAGCTCAGGCTCCTTCCCCACCAGAGAGGTGACATTCCATGTCCTGATTGCCAGTCTTGGTAGCCGGGAATCGGTTTGCCGCCCAACTCACATAGCCCCCGACCCCTACGGTGCCTCCTGCGGGTGGTGGGCCTGCAGGAAGATGGGCCCATGTCCCTTTTTCAGGCTGTGCCCGGCCAGGCCCCATGGACTAAGGCCCGGCCACCAGACGCTCGCCCCCGGGCACCCTCCCCATGCCTGGCTCCAGGGCGAGACCCCAGTTACCCTATCCTGGGCAGGGTGAACTGTTCCCTCGTTGGTCGTTGCATAGGGGTCTTCTGAATTGCTCTTTGTCTGGTCCCTCACCCAGGACCAATTTGCCAAGGGAGACCCTACCAGGGGGCAAAAGCCCCGAGACAACATAGCCCCTGGGATCCCTGGGACACACAAACCCCTCCACCACGGGAAGGTAGCGATTCGTGGAGGGGCCTACAGACATTACCTACTTTATGTAACGCAACAAAAACAGATTTCTGTGATGTAATTTAACAAGGTATAGCTACTAAACAGGTAATAAATCATAGTTGAGTTGATACAGACACACACAGTCATACACAGTATGATATGTAGTGAAATGCTTACTGCTGTGCAATGCCCGACCATTAAACTAAAATAAAGAAATTTACAGTAAAAAAAAGCTGTTAGAAAAAATTACCAATAAAGATGTAATTGAGTTGCATAATAGATAGTAAAAGGTCTAATAAATTTAAAAAATAAATTAAGAATTTAACCTGAGAAGTAAAGACTAAACTAAGAGTTAAAGGTAAACTATAAGATAACAAATAGAATGTGCAAATAAACAAATTGAGAAAGAAATTATAAGAAGTGTGCGAGTAAACAGTGTGCATGTGATGACTTGATGTATGAGAGTCCCGACTACGGTGTTCAGGGCCTGAATAGCCTGGGGGAAGAAGCTCGTCATCATTCTCTCTGTTTTGGTCTCAAGGAAGTGGCTTCCTGGCTTTGATCTTGCACTGCTTATGGTAGATGGACAGCAGGTCAGGAAGCTCAGAGCCGACGATGCGTTCGGCAGAGTGCACCACTCTTTGAAGATTTTGTCTGTCATGCTTGTGGTCCCATATGAGGTGTAGATATTACCCGTCAGGATGCCCTTGATGGTGCAGGAGTAGAATTTCTTAAGCACCCTCAGCGCCAGATGGAATTCTCTACATTTTCTGAGGAAGAAGAGATGCTGGCGGGCTCTCCTAACCTGGGTGTTGATGTGACAGGACCATGACAGGTCCTGAGTGATATGGACACCCAGGTACCAGAAGCTGTCCACTCTCTCCACTTGATGTGCCACTGGTGATCAGGGGCTCATAATTCCTCACCTGTTTTGTACAAAAGTCCAAAATCAGTTCCTTAGTCTTGCTGATGTTTAGAAGGAGGTTGTTCTCCTGGAACCAGTTCTCCTGTTTCGTAATCTCCTCCAGGCAGGCTTTCTTGATGTTGTCAGCGACCAGGCCCACCACAACGTAAGTATACAGTGAGTACAGCAAGGGGCTTAAACATAGCTCTGAGGCACTCAAGTGCTGGGTAAGATGGAGGGGGAGACTTGTTTTCCCACCCTCACTGATTGGGGTCTGTCTTTAAGGAAGTTGAGGATCCACTGACACAGTGATGAGCTGAGTCCATATCCTTTAACTTGTTGAAAGCTTAGAGGGAATCATTGTGTTGAATGCTGAACTCTAGTCCACGAACGGCATCCTAGCACAATTCCCTCTGCCAGTGTCCAAGTGAGTCAGGGATGTGTGGAGGAGGTGTGATATGGCATCGTCTGTGGAACGATTAGTCCGGTATGCAAACTGAAGTGGGTCAATGGTGGCAATTCAATTCAATTTTATTTATATAGCGCCAAATCACAACACTGGGGTATGAGTTATTTCTTTTTAATATATATTAATATTTAGTTATTCCATTGCTCCGGTTCTGGTGCACTGGCATACAGAGGTCCGTAAGGCTCCGCCCATTATTAATCCTGTGTTCCCAGTACATCCATATCTACTAATTATCTATTTAATAGTGGTATCCATAAAGATTTATTTTTCTATGGTTTAATGATTCTTATAGCTTTTCTTCTCCCACACAAACATACTATTCTCTAAAGTTGAGATTCAATCCTACAGGCCCAGAACTCCACCATTTTGGGGAGTATTCAGGTTCTAGTAGGTATACCCAAGTAAGTTTCCATTTTTTAATTTTTTTTTTTGTGGGAGAAAGAAGAAAATCCACTCAGCAAAATACCATCGCCTAATAATATAGATTCAAAGGGCCACAAGACTGCCCATACAATATACACAATAATAAAGCATTTCAATCATCCTTACAATTCCTGCAAATAAATATAAACAGGGAAGATAAATGTCAATTCGTTTTTATCTAAGATTTAATCCACAAGGGGTCCTGGTGTTCAGTCTCAGTCTCAAGTTTAATACATTACACTCTGATTCCAGTGGCAGGTCACTTCGGGGTCCCGTCTCCGATCTAGGCTGCGGATCTATTAAAAATCCAGTCTCAATTGCTCACCCCAATTTACGAGTATGCATCGCGCTGCATCCTGCGTCCTGTGAATGTTATCACTGATGGTTTCAAATTGGTCCTCAGGAAGCGGGTTCAAGACCAAGAATCGGTCCGAAGCAAAGTTCTTAATGCAGGTCAGATTTTGTTGTTGTACTCTCAGTAGAAATGGGGAAAAGTTAATCAAAGGAAAAAATACGTCCGCATTGGGGAAGACAGATCTAGCCTTCTTATATAGCATTCTCAATAGCTTGATAGATTGTGGCAAAAAGGCTGTTGTTTTCTTTGGGACAGGGACAATGAAGCAAATGGGAACCGCTCTGTCTCGATGAAAGCGTTGTCTTCACTGTTCCTCTCCAACCACGCACAGCCGTTTTTTGTATTATTTGATGCAGCATCAAAACGTGTTCCGCTCATCAGTCAGTAAAGCATCGGCATTCATCTTTGAAGAAGCTGGTTGTCTGTTATTGTCTGCTGGCCTTTCAATCGGCTCCTAGAGTCGCACTGTTGTAGCTGTGACGCTAGTTTTTCCCCTTAGCTCCGCTTTGCCTTTCTAACCGTGCTGCACACCTTGTAAGACCCAGCCTTCTATAGGTTCATATTACCAGAGACAAGCCCTGCTTTGTAGGCAGCGGTGCTGCATAATCTCAGAGCGTCTCAGATGTTTTTATCCATCCACTGCTTCTGATTGGGAAACATTCCAATGAAAGTTTTTCACTGTATCATCTGCTACTTTCCCGATAAATCCCACAACTTCTTTAAGCACTTACGAAGTCTTGAGTGGGCCTCTTTCTGCTTAACAACTCAAATTGCTGTGTTGGTGTTAAAATTAGGGAAGTCATAATAATATCATAACCAATTGTTCTTTGCACAATACACATTGTCAAATTTCCAACACTTTAGGAGATGCTATTTTCATTTCATTTATTTATTTATAAAGCATATTTAATAACAACAGGGAGTTGACCAAAGTGCTGTACAAAATAACAATCAAACAATAACATTAACAACCACAACAGATAAGAAAAATTAAAAGAAAATTAGAATAAAGAATTGGTAACTCTCATACAGTTTCGAAAGCCAAAGTAAAAAAAATATGTTTTAAGATGCGATTTAAAAAGAGTAACCACTGGGGCCTTTCTAATGTGGAGCGGTAGATCATTCCACATTTTCGGTGCCACAACCGCAACCTGCCCGATCTCCTCTATGAACCATCCTAGACTTATGTAAGGTAAGGAGCAAGTGATCGCTTGATCGAAGGGCTCTAGAGGGCATATAAAGCTGCAATAGGTCGGACAAATAGCCCGGTGCTTGACCATTTAGCACTTTATAAGTCAGAAGTAAGATTTTGAATTTAATTCTAAAACACACTGGAAGCCAATGAAGGGAAGCAAGCACCGGAGTAATATGTTGGTGTTTCTTCACACGAGTCAAAAGGCGAGCTGCAGCATTCTGTACAAGTTGGAGGCGAGCCAAGCTGGACTGACTGACACCCACATATAGTGAACTGCAGTAATCCAGTTGAGATAAAACAAACGCATGAATTGCTCGTTCCAAGTTTCTAAAGGATAAAAAAGATCTCTTTAGATAGGAGCCTTCATTTAAAAAAGGACCGCTGGACAACTGAATTAATTTGTTTCTCGAATGTAAGTTTG
>VUQR01018305.1:0-14053 GCA_015108515.1 Hemichromis elongatus | reverse complement strand
AAAAAATAAAATAACTGTTTTTTTTTTTTTTTTTTTTTTACAATCAGTTTAATTTTCATAGTTGAGCAGAGTTCCTGTCATCATCTATCCTCATTTATAGATAAGATAATGGTGTCTATTATCTCACAATCTAAAAGCTTTTATTGCAGTAATAGCTGTGAGGGCGTTCTTTACTGTGATTATGGGGTATGAGGGTGTTGTTGATAGACATTGTCAGCATTCCTAAAGTACCCATAATGACCCCCAAAATGCAGAACAGTGCTTACGAGTATGTATGGGAAAAGTGTGAGCACAACAGCAGGAAAACTAGAAGGAAAGAAAGCACACGGCTCTGCTAGGCTGCTGCATTGTCCATCTGAGAAAGTTAACTCCTAGCTAGGTTGCTACTTCAGTACTGTGTTAATGAATAAGAGGCTTTTCATGGAAGTCTTTGTTTTGAAGTAAAACCTACTATTTATTGTCAGACAAAATGTCCAAGTATAACAGTAACATTAAGAGTGTGACTTAGTTTGGACATTTCTGTTAGTGTTCTTTATTACTGGGCGTACTGTGTGGTACATAGATTCTGACAGGCTTACCTAAACCACGGCAAATTATGCACTTGACAGAAATGTGACTCTGACTGAACGCAGCAGTGAATTTTTCTATGATGAAGATAACAAACGAACAACTACAAACAATAAATAAGGTCTGAAAAAGTCTAACTAGCAACGGCTTCATCTTCATACTTCTACTAGCTGAAAGCTGCCTTAGATGAAAACCACTGTGGGTGAGAAGCCTGCAGCAGTACAGCAGAATCCACACTCAGCTATCTGACCGTTACGAACACAGAGCCACACTGCAGTGTGACTGACCACACAGAAGGACTAAAAAGCAAATGTAGCTATAATTAAGTAGGATTAAGTAGGATTTAGATAACATAATAATAAAACACACAAGAAATTATTTATTATTCTAACAAATTGCAAATTATCAGTATTATTTCAGTCATTAATGATACTAAGGTAATACTGGAGAAGGGACTGTAAGTAACAACATGTAAACCCCCTCTATGTTTTATCTTCCAGTCTACCCAGTGCTAGCCTTCTATCATGCTCTTTGTAAAACTTTACATACAGAAGAATGAGGACTCGGTTTTACTTTGCCTTGCACCCTCTCTGAATAAGTCACTATATGCAGACTGAGCACGCTCAGTATATTCTGAGATGAGATGAAATGGACTGCAGTGGAGGTCTATAAAAGGAGCAGCATAAAAAGAGAAATAACAGCAAGAGAGAACCAGGCCAGAGGACGCACACTCCCCTACTGGGTGGCAGCGCTGATTCAACAGCAGACAGACCCAGAGCAGGATCATCTGTCTCCATTATGGTCTCCCTACAAATCATCTACATTTCCCCTCTTCTCCTCTGCTGCCCACAAGCTCATAAAGCTAGCTTTTCCATGCTGCTTTTGGCAAAAAGGGTGAGAGAGACATCCAGTGAGGTGTATTGTGGGTGGTCGAACCAGCGCGTACAGACAGACACCGACCGCATACTATTCAGTTTCGACCGGGTTCGCCACAAAACTGCTATTCTTACCAGAATGATACATTCACAGCTTTTGATTTCAGCTGAGTAAATGCTGCTGAGGGAAAACATGCATCTGGGATGTCTGCACTTCCTCCTGGCTCCGGGGTCATTGGAGACTGTTTGTGATTCTACCGCACATTTCAGTGCGTCTTTGTCATGGAATAATCAGCTTACTTGAACAGACAGTTATAGTCATTTGGTTTTGTATGTGGCAAACATGATATGAGTTTTTGGAGCGTGGAAACCTGAAAATGCTAAAGGAATAATTGGATTATATTGGGGAATTGCGAGGTGATAAATTGTACCCTCTTTCTTTTGTAAAGTGAAAAACCTAAAATAACATTTTACACGGGACCATCCCCACCGCCAAGTTCTCTCTGCTGCTTCAGTCATTTCATTCCAGCACTTCCCTAATTTTCCATTCTAAGCACGCAGAGGTGTTTGTTCTTCAACATTTATACGGACTCCTCTGTTAATTCAAATGCAAAACTCTTTATTAGCCTGCTGGATGTTCTCACAGCAAGTCTGCGGTCCCCGACATGGGCCGGGTCATAGGTTACTGCTGGTTATCACTTTGAAGGCCTCCACATTCCAGCTTTTCACTGAAACTCAGTAGGCCTGAGCAGGGCTTTCTGAACTCTTACTACAACTTAACATATTGCTGGTTTGTGTGCGTGTGCTTTGCAACACTTCTGTCTAAAGTAGGTAGTTGCCATTCAAAAAGCTTAAAAGTGGTTCAAGGAGAGCTAGAGTGAGCAGTGAGTAGAGCTGCAGGAGAAAGAGGAGGACACGGTGAAGACAACTTTCTCAAAACTAGTGCTGCCTGATACTGCAAATTTTGGTATCGATTCAAGTCGTACATATTGAGCCAGTATTGCTGATACCAACACTAATAGAAATTTTTATGAAGCTTGAAGGGAAGAGCAGTGTGTCATTTTAATGAACACTAATACTCCAAAAAACACAACATAACCCACCTTTCAGTTTTTTCATCATGTACTTTTGGGAGACCGAGAATGTGAATGTACGTTTCTCTAAAGCACTTTGGGTTTAAATGCACTATAAGCTATAAATAAGAGTGACTTGACAGTCGGCACAAAAAGGCTCAGACATTTTTCATAACATTTAAAATAATGTTTATTTAACACAATTCAGTGGGCAACTTAAATGATAGAAAAGAAGTATCGATCCTATAGCACTAGTATTGATAAGATAAGACTTTGTCAGAAAAAAAGTATTGCATTTATAGCAGTCTTATTGCACATGTGAGGGTTTTAGTGTTTGATCAGCTGCATTGATCTGATACCAGTACTAGCATAGCATCTACCGATGACATCTGGGCACATTTGGCTGCCAGAGACAGTTTGTGCCAATTTACTATTGTTTCCACTATCTGGGTTTTTAGGCTTGAACACCTAACCTTCACTCGGTTTACATTATGCAGGACACCGTGAACGTCTGCCGGGTCACAGACCGGACAAGTCTGCGAGAATAGTGCTGAAGGGACTGAAGGGTTCAAACGTTCAGCGGAGGCGCAGAAAAGCACAAGTATGTTTTAGCCAATAACGTAATCAGACTCTGCGAGATTCGAAGACACTTCAAAGGAGACAACACACGTTTTCAGTGACACGTGTTAAGTCAGCCGTTCACCGCTGGCCCGTATCCTCAATCGAAACCAAGTGGACACGAAGCAGCTTTACAGGAAACAGGAGAGCCCAAATCTGAAGAGTCATTTTAGATTTTCAAAGCTCCAGGGATATAACAGAAGAGCAAACTTACACAGAGCTGCACAGATACTGTATCTGGTACTGTTATCCACACTGTTGTTGTTCACTACCTTTCACCCTTTTCTGCAGGCAGTAACCTGCAACAATAGGGTTAGGACCGGGTCAGCTATGTGACACTTAAAGCAGTTTTCGAGAATATTTTGCGTGTGATGTTAATGAGACGAGGTGTGCAAACACAGCTAGACGGTAAAAGTCTCTCCAGGTTTTGAACTAAAACCTGCCAAAGAAATATAGTTGGTTCATAAATGTGCATCAGCAGTAGCTAAAGTGGTAAAATTGACATAACTGCTCCTGTAAAAACAAAAATAGTGGCTAGCAAATCAAAAGGAAAATGAACATGTTTAATTCTATAAATAGGTTCTGCCGAAGGGCTGAGAGTAAGTGGCAAAAGACGGGGCTTCATATTCACAGAGACAAGTTTTTAAAGGAAAATCCTGACACTTCTGAGACATATTTTTCAAAGATCATCGATGAAAAATCCCTTACATGTGAGTTTTTCCTCTGTACGTTGCTTTTAGAATATATGAACCGAAACACTACTTATAATAAATCTGTAATTACCACTGCAAACAATTATATTCTACTTGTTTAAAAAGACAAGTCAGAAAATTCTGCTGCTTTTCTTTCACATTACTTATGATGGCAATCAAATGTTTAGGAGCAGCCGTCTCCATCATGAAGTCTAAGGACGTCTTGATGAACCTCCTTTAGCAGCAGGAAGGAAGGAATAGTTTTCTGTATGACGTCTGTACGGCCTGTTCACGGAGGAGTTCATGGTCGACTCACTGACTGTGTCCAGGTCCTGTGGCCAAACTCATCACCGTGCTTAACAGCTGGTATGAGGTGTGTGCGCTGACATGCTGTGAAGGGTAAAGCGTTCCCTGTAATGACTAATCTCCAGATGTGAACACAGGAATACATTTGGGTTTGTTTGCAAAAAAGTATGCTGCCATGTTCTTTTTAGAGAGAGGAGGCTGTTTTCTAAGAAGCCTTCCAAACAAGCCACACTTGTTCAGTTGTTTTCTAACTGTGCACTGTCATGAATTTTAGCATTTAACATGTTCAGGCAGAGGTCTAAGCTACATTTCAAACTCCAGTCTGAGATGTAGTTCTTGTCTGAGCATACTGCAGACCTGCTTTTCTACAGATGCTCACACTTGCTGGAAGTTACAATGAATCAAGTACATTTGATTAGCAGCACGTAACTGCTACTTACCTTCTTAGTTCCTGTGGAAGCAGTACAGGTGTACTTGAGTTTTTAACATGCTGCTTTTGCATTTTGATTGAATTTTTACTAAGTAAATAATGACACGATGGTATGTTTTGGAGGTCGATCTGAGGTGAGGTTGTATTCACCTAATTTTAAGACTCATTAAAACCTGATAGATAAAACCTTAAAATTTCATTTTTAACATGAGAACACAAGTGAGTGTATATCCATTTACTTGTGTTGTCTAATTACACTAATCACTTGCTATATTAGTAAATGATATTAAGTGTGTGTGTGCGTTCGTGTGTGTGAGGAGGGCTCCTTGACATTAAACTGTCTGGGTGGAAAGATAGATGGCGTGACATGGCCTTGCTATTTTATTAACATAATTAATCTCACAACTATTTCGATGAATTTTGAACAGAAAAAAATTTGTGCCAAAATGATTAGTGAGGACTAATTGAATGAGTCGTTTGGTTGACAGCTGCTGAAATGTCTCTCCTGAGATTAAGACTGCTCAAGCACTTCATATTCATGGAGGTGGAGATCAGCCTCTAGCGATCGTGATCTGTTGTGCAGGAGCGTGATCACACAGGCACCTCTGTTGCTGGTGTTCAAACTTAACTGATACCATAAACACCATTTGTCACTTCCCGACGTATCGAAATAAGGATATCAGCGCTCTGAATGATGGCCGCCTGGTATAACGCAAACTAGCGTGAGCCTCGAAACACCAAACGCTCGGCATAGACAAGCAGGCATTGTTGCGGTGAGCAATTACAGCACCTTATCTAACTTTGAGGATAATGAGGTTACACGGAGAGCAAATTCTATCATGTCGACATAATGAGAATTGGGCCCGTGTCTCGCATCCTGGGGTTGGGGGACAGGGATGGGTGCAGGGACACACGCACGCGCTGTTGTCTTATCTGCCCCACCTCGCATCTCTGCCTGACATTCAGGGGAAATTGCATTCGGGCTCAGTGTGCGATGCAGCGTGTGAATGACGCCGAGGCTCTCCCCCTCTTCCTCATTCCGTCCCTTTGCCTCCCCCCTCCCTCATGTTCTCCAACAAACCCCACCACCACTTCTGACAGCCTATTTGATTTATGACTCCAATTCCCCAGCGCAGACACATAGACGCAGGCCACACTCCCAACTATATGTATGTATTTTAGTTTCCCCCCACAGCCCTCCCCTTCCCTTGTCTACACTTCCCTCTCCCTCTCTCCGTCTTCTGGTCTGTCTCTATCAGTTTCTATGTTGCACTCTCTCCTTCTCACACAGACGCGCACACACATCTTGGGTGTGGTGATTGATTATCCTAGCAGGACTGTCTGGTGTATTTTTGATCCTTTTGAAATTTAATCTCTGTGAGCAGTACAGGGAGTGTCTCTTCACATGTGTGCGCGCAGAAGCACACACACTCAAGGTGGAGGACAAAGTTTTGTAAAAGCAATGCAAGAATCATATTTATATAGGACTAATGACCTAATCAAAAATTAAAGAATGAAATGGGACCAGAGCAACTTGCAAAGCGCAGTGTTTGGGTTTGAGTGCAATTAGAGCTATAATCTTACATTTTAATAGCACATTTGTGACTGATGGTTATGGGAGCCTGTCATTAGAATCACAAGTCCTGGACTTCATCCCAGACTTGGAATTCTAATCACAAGTCCTGGACTCGATCCTGGACTTACAAACCAAACCGAACAGGCTGAACTCAGTTTGGGTGAATGTTACAAACAACCCAAGATGTCCCGCAGGAGCAGCTCGGTGGTCAGCAGTGCAGGAGAAATGTGATCCAAGGTAATAGCAAACTGACTAATTCTAAAACCACTACATTGTTTTTGTTGTTGCTGTTTTATAGTTGCAGAAGACGATAACAGAAAGCTGATATTAGCCGTCCTAAGAGACATAATACATTCGTTACTAAAAGGTAAACACGTGCAGTAGGTTCACTGTGTAAATGCACTGTATATAATCATAGTAACAAGACTCTCACTGATTTTAATATGCCGATGTTTAGCCGGCGCTTTAACCGTGGAGTAGAAAGAGCTGTGTATATATCACCCTCACGTACAGCCCTGTGCTCAAATATAAATAGTACTGCAAGAGCACGAGCCCAAAAATTGTTGCACTTAAGTTGCACTTAAACACGGGGAAACAAATATTTAGAGTTAAATAATATGTAAAAGTTATAATTCTCCTTCTAAGCAACAGTGGAAAAGTTTTACCATGAAAATATACTTAAAGTACTACAAGTACAAGTCATCATTACCCAGAAATACTTCATAAATATATTATTACTGGATCATAATGAGTTTATCATTAATGTGTGTTTTTATATTACAGTTAGAGAGGATTTGAATTACTTACATCACTCAAAAAAGTACCAGTGATGACTGGTCATGAAGGAGAAAGATGAGTTAGTCCATGTTAACTGTCAGCTTCATACTGGGTATAAAAGAAAAGGCTGAGGATAGGATATCGAAAAAAAGACCTTTTATGTTTGATTTTTTTTTTTTTTTTACGGCCCATATTTATATTCAAGATATATACAAAAGCAGTTTTGCATTATCCACCGTAAAGCATAATCCTGGGCCTTGGTGACATGTCAGTGTTTTTGCATAAATAGAGGCCCATTAGAAGCATAAGGAATAATGACAGTACTTTTACTTGAACTATTCTCATCCTGCACAGTGGCTAACAGTAAAGCTAAAGGTAGGGTGCTGGGAAAGAGAAGGTTTACAGACAGGGGTGACGTTTCAACAGGAACCTGCTCTGTGTGAGCGGTTACTGCTGAAGGGTGTCCCACTGGAGCTGTGTTTGCTATCACTACTGCGTCTTTTGTTAACACTAACAACACAAAGGCTTAAAGTGCCTCGCCCCTGTGACAGGGAGTCTTTACGGTCTGTCTAAATGATGATGTTCAGAATATCCTGTTTTATTTGCAAGCAGACTATAACAAAGCATGGAAATAGTTCACCCTGACTGTGAACCTATTTAAGGAAGTGATCTAACATCCATGGTGTCACATGCATGTAAACACACCTGGTGAAAACAGCGGTAGAAGGAAAGAAGAAGCGTTGTTCCTGTAAAATCTTTGCAGTTGTTTATTTTTCATAAGCTCTGTTTTCTTGGATATTTTTTTTTCTTACCTCAATCTAGGCACAGTCTCTGCTTTTTAATGAATGATAAATAAAATGATACGTTGACGAGTGTGTGGCTGCTGAAACATGTATTGATGGGTTTAGTCCCGCAGGTCATCGATCACTGGCAGGCATTCGTGTGTAATGGGCATATATGTCTGTCTCTCAGTTGTGGACAACGACCACAAAGACACATTCATGGATCAGACACAAAAGAGGCCATTACGCCCAACCTTATCAATACTCACTCCTGAGAAACTACTTTCCTTCTTTTCTCGAGGGAAGGATTTGTTGGCTGCCCAATTAGTAACGGCTAGAGCTATTGATATAGTGTGAAGGTGGAGGCAGAAAGAGTTTACTCTCCTTAAAGCCAGACCCTTCTCCCATAATTAAAGAGATATTCAATGTTTTTAACCTCTATCTTTACATTAATGCTGCTTTTTTCGCAAATATGTTAATCCTTCAGATCTCACCGAGTGATTAATAGAGTGCAGATCGAGTCAGTCACAATAGGCGACAGTTAGCTCCACCTGCAACCTGTCTCCGCAAAAATCCAACATTCATATAATGACAGTGAATGAAAAGTTAAGTTACTGAGTTTGTATGTCTGAATCTGTGAATACCCTTTTTTTTTTTTTTTAGCTACATAGCATTAGCAGTGGAACTAGAACAGCTGTTGTGCTAGCTTTAATACACTTATTAAAACCCCTCAACCAAAGAAATTACTCATTAATTATCAAGCAATTAAAAGTGTACGACCTAATATCATTTAGTGCATTCACTTCACTAAAATTTATCTTTTTCCTACAGCTGCTAATAAGGTCTCACAGATAATGCTCTAGAGCCACGTCACATATTTCACATAAAAAAAAAAAATCAGACGGCACACACCAAACAAAAACATCCCTAAAAGCATATTGATAAGTTTTTTCCGTGTGGAATTAGCTCGGTTTTTGGCTTTCTTCTGACCACTAATGCTTGGGCTTTCATTTGGGTCATTTTCTCCATGACCCAGTAGTCGGATGGACTTCTTTTTCTTTTCAAATATTTATCTTTTGTTATTACGTGCTGAGTTTTCTCACTCGCAGCATGACTGTAATTTCTGCTTCGTCTGCTTCTGGCTTCTTACTGGCATTTGGCAACCTATTTAGTTGGAGCAGGAAGTTGTACTGCCCTCTAGTGGAAGAGAATGTAATTGTTCTGCTTATTACTCACTCCGATCGCTTAGAGTACTAATCAGGTGAAACCAGATAATCTTCCATGGCACGCTCATTTCTCAGTGGTTGGGAAACACTGATCTGTAGTCTACTACAGATATTTGGACTATGCATAATCACACAGTCTCAAACTCTCTGGTCCACCACAACTACACTAAGACAGACACTTTCCCATGGTAGATTCTGTTGGTAACAAAGCGTCATGGGGAGCAAGGAAGTCGGTTTCAGAGAGCTTAATGATATGTGTGTGTGTGTGTGTGTGTGTGTGTGCTTGTTTGGTATGTGAAGGTTTTAAGACTATCACACAGTTAATCAAACGAACTGTCATTTCAAGCTTGCAGACACACAGAAAACAATAGGACTTCACTGTAACAAGGAGGAAGTTTACCAGGAAGATGAACATTTCAAATTACCCGTGACAGGAAAGTGAAAGAAACTTGGAATGTCAATAAAGTATGTCTCTATGTTAAGCAAGAAAAATAATAATTAAGTTTAATTAAATATAATTAATTGGATTTCTTAGTAACTGGGGGCGATTGTTTGCTTTAATTTCAATGACTAATATAGAAAACAAGGCATGAGCGTGACCAAAATCATGGTGGCTTAGTCATGCTGCATTGTCAAAGCTACTATTATATCCCAGTTACCTACAAGGTGTCCTCTAGCAGGAGTGCATGACTCACTGATTTAAGGAATTAGTGAGACTCCCAATTTGGCGTTTAGTGGTCAGAAGAGTTTTTTTAGTTCCATTTCCGTTTTCCATGTTTGATCATGGAAAAGACGCTTCTGCAACTGAACAGTACCATTAAATGTCAGTGAGTGGACTCTTCTTTTAACTCTAGTGGTTCTGACTAATCTCTATTTTTGTGGACATTGTTAAAGCCAACAAAGCAAACTGATCACCTTCTAAAATGGAAAGTTGCACATGGTGGCCTAAACACATCAGCAAAGGTTCAGCACAAATGTTTATAGCTCTGAATGTCTCCAGTGTCACCCTTTAGTTATTCTCAGCCAGTCCTTTACACTTTATCACTGGTGTAGAGGCCGAGGTCACAGAATCTAAGGCCACATCCACACTAATACGTTTTTGTTTGAAAACACATTGTTTTCAATCCGTTTTGGTCTCCCGTCCACACTGAGATGGCGTTTTTGAAAACGCTCTTGAAAACAGAAAAAAAAATAGTTGCTACGTTTTAAAGAGCCGGAAAGTAAATAAACAACAGATGGAAATTCAGTGTCGAATCGTCTTATGTTGTGCACATTCGTGGTACTGGAACGTAAGTGTTTTGGCCTCTGTGAAAATGATAGTGTGGACGCGGAGCGTTTTTACACGAAAACACCGTTTTCAAATCTATCCGGGTTAGTGTGGATGTGGCCTAAATTACAACTCTCCCTTCTGATCTTTTCTATCACCTTGTGCCCTTATCGTATCTGCTCTCTCCTCTCCTTTGCTCCTTTCCTATGCTCCCCTCCTATGCTCCTCTCCTATGCTCCTCTCCTCTCCACAGTCATCAATCTCCAGACTGGCCCAGTCAGTGGCAGCTCCATTGATAGGGTAATCCTGGACTGATTAATGACCCAATAATCAGAGGGATCCTCAGATCAATCATGCCCCTGATCAATAACCCCCAGTCAAGGCGATCATTAGCCTGCTAGAGTGCATCCTCCATTAGACCCACTGACCAAAACAAAGGAACAAGATCTATGGAGTGGAGGATGGCGGAGGAAGAGAGGAGGTTTATATGAGGTGATAAGGAAAGTGAGCAGCTTTCTGAGCTGGTAGAGGGAGTATATGAAAGTGAGTTATATTGTTTAGATTCGCACGTTTCAGCCAGGAGACAGAGGGGCCAAAGAATACATGACATACTGGCACTGCGGCAGGGTTAGGGAAGTAAAATCCTTTTGTGAGTGCAAGTGTGCAGCCAGAATGTGTTTGGTTGTGGGTGTTTTTCTTGCTGTGCATGCAAAAGTGTGTATCAATCCATAGTAGTGTGTGTGTGTGTGACAGCAGGGTGTGATGGTCTCTGATTTATGGGCTATATCCCTCAGTGCCAGCTCTCTGTCTGCTTGAGCATGGAGGATGAATGGACCTCTGTCAGCTTGGCCAGATCCCGCCAACCCCTCTCTCACCTTCTCCCCCTGCAACCCTCCGTCCCTCCCTTTTTCCTCCCACCACCCTCTCTCCACCCTATCAAAATAGCATTTTGCAATTAGCCACAAACAAACTTAGAGCAACTGTTTACTTGTTTCTATAAATGTTCCTTCTGACATCTGGCAACATAACTGATATGGGTAAATAAGCTCACACTTAGCAGGCCTTGAGAAATCCATGTCTATCAGAACAAGCCTGTCTTTTGTTAGCAGCTCGGTCTGGGATGTTCCAGATTAGGGAAATGAATTTTGGGACAATATTGGAGAGAAACAGGTTTTTGATGAAAAAATCTAATTAAGTGCAACTTGATTCAGGCTTTTGGTTTAGGCCTCCTATCTTATTTTCTGTTTGTGCTGCCATTACCACGTTAATAACATGAGCTGTACTAAAGAAGACAGATGAAGCATTAAAACGTGCTGGTTAGATGATCTACCGGGTTTTAAACCAACCTGCATGTTAGGCAAACTACTTGAACCCAGGACTCAGTGTCCCAAAGCTGTTTATAGAGTTAATCACTTTTTAGTAAAATGCCCATTCCTAAAACAAGACTCCATAAACACCACACAATCATGACCTGCTGCCTGACAAACATGCGACTCACTCCTCCACCACCAACCCTCTCCAGCTGCCCAATGCTGAGTTTAATGCACTTTCCAAGCATCTGATTCAGGCCTGGATGAGAAGAAGATGAGGAAAATGCATATCAAAGGTGGTAGATTAAGAGCAAGAGGAGGAGGAGGACAAGACAAGCACTGCGACTTCAGATGAATTTTGAGCAAATGTGATAGACCGTGTTCCCATTTACTGAATTACAATGAGCAAATCGGAATAAGAGGGAGAGAGTTAGAAAGTTAGAAAAGAGAACAGGCAGCTGAGTTGCTCGGTCGGCAGTAAGAGGCTCTTAATGTTGCTGCAGTCCTTAAAATAAGTGGCATGAAATACAGAGTTGTTAAAAACAATGTCAAACTTGGAACGAATTAACTGTGTCAGCCTTTCCACCACTGACCGTGTCCTCCTACATGATACCTGTCCTCTGTCCTCACCCAGCACGCTACACACAGGACATGTTGGCAAAAAGACAGCATTCGTTAACAGCTCACACTAGTGCTGTGCGACTGATTCAGGTCCACAGCAATACCTGAATTATAATAAATAAATTTGCACAATTTTTACTTTGCACAATACTTAGTTAACACACAAAAAAAACGTGTGTATTTTGAAACTGGCTTTTTGGGGGGAATCTAACTTTACTGTATAATGTACATTTATAAAAATCAAATACTGCTATGTTTTTTGTTTCTTTTTTTAATCACATGCATGCACTGATCTGGTATTTCGGGTCAAATCCAGACCCCGAACGCTGGATTGGATATGGGTGATCGTTTAGCTGCCCGTTGTTTAGTTCACTCTAGTTAGCAGTAGCTCACCAGCTGCTAGTGGGAGTGTTAACAGAAGGTAGGAAGCTAACAGCAAGCCAGCAGTGTGGACGCACTTCACTCCCGTCACACCAACAGGTTTTATTTGAATGTTTTCAAGAGCTTTTAATTTATTCGCAAAGTAAACTCAACAAAAATGTTGTAGCCAACTCCATCAATTATTTAATTATTTCACATCATCTCTCTCATCCCTTCATACACAGCATTGATGTGTGTAAGTGTGTGTGTGTGTGTGTGTGTGTGAAGAGAACCAAACACTTCTAGTGTGACTGTATCAGACAAAATGAAACAGTGTATGTATAAATTACGCTAGCTGCCTCGGTCTCAGAGCGCTTCCTGTTTAAAGCTGGTGTTGGATTGATGCTGGGTATCGACACATAACCCAGGCTGAAGTCTCAATCCTCCAACTTTGATGTAACTAAAGATGTGGCAAAAAGAAGAAGAATATAAGTGTATGTAGAGTACATGTGTGTTACTAAGAGGCTGTGCCTGAAATAAACTACAACAGTTGGCTTATATTGAAGAGACCCGTGTGCGCTTTTGCTTATGTCAGCACACGGATGCTTTGCGTCTGCATACATTTGTATATTATGCATGTACCCATATGGGAATGTGTTTGTCAGTTTGTGTTGGTATGCGTGCGTGTGCCACGGCTCACTGATGTGGCAGCCTGCTGTGTGTACTCATTTATGTGTAATGAATGCTTATGAGGGTAAACAGATGGTGTGTTAACATGGTAAAATATGATCTGCTGCCAGACAATATGGTGGCACGCTGGTGTTTACAACACACACATTACACCCTGGGACAGCAGAGCAGCTTTAAAGCAGCCTGGCTTTTCTCAACTCGTCTGAGTGGAATAAAAATGCCTTCCACATTCTGACGCCAGAGTCGGCTTTTGTGACAGTGAAATCTCGTTTTCTGAAATGGTTGACAAAAACATCATTGTGTAATTTGCCAGTACATTTGAGATGTTACAGTACAATTTACAGCTTCCCTGAGGTATGACACACAGTACATGTAGGCTTATCTTGATTTTAGGGGTTTATAATGTCTTAAACAACAGTAATTGTGCAGTAGGCACAGCAGAGTACGATAAGATATCTTTATTGTTGCTATCTATAGTGATACAGTAAAATTACAGGTGCTCCTCGTGACATAAAAAAACTCACATTACACACATCTGTAGATACACTCAGTCATAATAATAAAAAATCTATAAAATATAGGAATCAGTGTGCAGTCATGTTCCACAGGGAAGATGGATAAAACTTACATTATGGATTTTTTTTTTTTTTTTGTAATTGATGCACAAACTGTCTGTTTGTCTTTCTGTGTTAATCTTTAGTATATAAGAGTATTATAAAGAGTAGTCTTTCACATTAAAAGTGGCCCCCTTTGATCCGTTATTAATCAGTTAGTTAGTTAGTTAGTTCATTTTTATTTCAAACATGTGCATTCACAATAATTAAAAAAAATCAGTGCATTCTTTGGTTTGAAAAGGAGTAGGCAGAAGTGTACACTTATTAGT
>VUQR01018303.1:8699-33415 GCA_015108515.1 Hemichromis elongatus | reverse complement strand
ACTGCAGTTTCCCAAAAATTAAAAAAAAAAAAAAAAAAAAATTCTAAGGACACACACCACACTGAAATATAAAAAGATTTCAGCTAATAGCACAAAATCCTCTTGGTGATGCAAAAAAAATATTATCTTAAACCTGTCAAACTGTTATCTTTGGCATTTTTTCAAAGGGCCGAACTAAACAAATGGGAACAAATTATATACTTTTGCTACAGGCTCATAGTGGGGGAAAAAGTGCCCGAAGATGCGATTTAAAATTGGTTAATTGCAAACCTTTCTGTTATATGTGGACACAACACTGGTTCCTCCTTTGAGATAGGAACATTTGTAATGCTTGGTTTATAGGACAGCGTTAGGTGGCTTGAAAAACAAACAAATCATTCCTCTGAAAATTATCAGGTGGAAAGACTTAAGTGAAAATGGGTGAAAAAGCAGTTAATGTCCAAAGAAAAACTATGACACCTTCAGCAAGCCTGAAGAACTATTTCTGAAACCCAATGACAAAGCCTGGTTCCTTGGAAGCAAATTTTAAAGATATATGATTAAATCAAGACATCTGCAAGTACAGAATGTATAAAATGTAGAGTTATATTTTGTCTTAAACCTTACCTTTTTGGCTGTTTTTCTTTGCCATGTTGTTACACAGAAGTATCCAAGAAAATCTCTGCTGTTTATTTTCTGCAGTGTATACTCCTTCAAATATATTCAACCTGATGTACAGCTAATGGGTCCAAATGTGACAAAACTTTCAGTTGGCGTTGCTCTCAGTAGAAAAGAGGTCAGTGAGGTTCAGAGCTGGCAGAAGGGTTGGAAGAACAAGGTTCAGATCCAGACCGTCACCATTCAGTCAAAGATTTGGGTTTTCCCCCTTTCCTCTACTCTCACTAAATCTGTAGAATGAAAGAAGCAGAAGAACAACTCAGAAATAGTGATAAATGAGCGGTTTCGTGTCAGTATCTAAATGTAGGAAGAAAAAAAATAGATAAAAAAAGCCAACTGCGGTCATGCTGTACCAAGTAAGAATGCACAGATACCACCCTTCCCTTTTGTATGATCTGAGGGAAAAAAAAGAATACAAACGAAATCCATTTCCTCTGGCTATGAAATATGAATGAAAAACAGATTTCAATAAATTATTGTCTGTCTGAAGGAGAGTCCTCCAAAAAATAAATAAATAAAAAAATCTGCAGCTCATATTGTCCTTGGCAGAAAAGCTGCATATAGTTGGGTAGAAAAAGTTAGCAAGGCTTCAGAGTAACACTTTCTTAAAGGGTACTTCCTTTTTCTCAGTCGTCTACAGGAGTGGTGGGTGATAATGCTGTGATGGCAATGGTGTTACAGTGTACAGCCTTTGATTGAGATGGTGAAAACTGTGTACAAATAATTGAAAGTTTATAATAAAAACTTTTTACGTGTGATTTAAAACTACTTTGAATATTCTAAGTTTTTCTTGCAGCCTCTATGATAGCTACACTGGGTCTGAATGTTTTTACCCTTGGACACTTTTACAACTCATTTTCTTTACTGGAAATTAAACAGGAGGAACAAGAGGAGTCGGTGATGTCAGAAATTGCATAACGTTTGGGTTTGGCAGGTTCTTAATTTAGACGAAACTAATAAAATTACAATTTTGCAATTTCTTAATTGTGGGGGGAAAAAAAACATCTGCAAGTCCCTCGTACACTCTTGGAAATTTTACAATCATCGTGCTAAGTAATCAATATAGCAGACACATCTTACTGCTGCTTTATGTGAACTTTATTTAATTATGTCCACTCTAGACTTAAAATTGCTTTAGCCAGATCTCTAGCAGCCTGGATCCAGTTTTATGGACCAGCTGTTTGTAGCTTATAGGTTTCCCTTTCTGATCTTGGTTTGCCAGAAAAGGAAACTTAAAAGGCTATAGACGCCAACACCCTCTAGATTACAACTTGGCATGCCACAGTGCCAGTTCCACCACACCTTTACAGACGTCAAACTCATATATGCACGATCAACAAGTGACACTACACGAGCCACTCATGCAAAGGTAGCTAGATGTACTGTGTTTATCAAGAGGGATGGTTCTCCAGTGTGTTAAATGATGCCATTAAGAAGAAAATGCCAACACAGCACTCATGACTCAGAAAAGTTTTGGGCTTTGAGGAAGGAACATGTGTGTGTGGCAGATCTAAGAGGAAAAGCACTGATAAACAACATACAAACAATCCAATCACCAGGTAGTTTTTTTTATGGGTTTTTTTCTTGCTATAAAATTTTATTTCTGTTAAATTCCTGCCAGAGAAGCCAGTGATCTCTAGGTTCACAGTTAATTAAACTTGTCAGGCATGACAAGAAAACCTAGACTACCTCCCTTAATTATAAGACGTTAAGTGTAGCTGGCTAATCAGAGCCAGAGAGATATAAATACTCCCTCATCCGCTGCTGCATCTCAAGTAGCATCTTGCATTATATTCCAGCTCAAAGCCTGAATAATGAAGAGCGCTACAGAAGCAGAAAGGCTTCCCCAAACCTCCAAAAAAAAAGAAAAAGAAAAAAAACCCATCCCCATCTTTGGTGAAAGGAGCTCTACGACAAAGATCGGCCATAACCCCCCAAACTTCGTGTTTATTGTAGCGGAATGATCCGCTCAATCCAGCCTGTTATGTAACGTCCCTGTTTTAATCGTTCGCCTTTTAAAAATATCCACACATTTTTGCAAACTCTTGACTGAAATCAACTTGCACAATGGGGGTCTCGGTCCAGTCTTTCATCAAAGAACGGCTATCCGCACGTATTTGGCTGAAGTCCGGAGGTTACATTACCGTTAGCGTGCTAACATTACCTAATCTTTATAGCATCTATGCAAGGCTCTGCCTCGCTGACCGCAAAAAATCCCCGTCGCATTAAATTAGCCCCCCCCAAAAAACACAGAGAATGCATGCACAGCTAAATGCAGCACATCAGACAAACAACTCCTCTCTGGAGAGACCTCTGAATGCAGCTTTGGCTAACGTTAGCGCGCAGCTAGCAGACCGCTTGGCTTTTATTAGTCAGGTTTGTGCTGTAAGGCTAGCCATCACTCGGCTACTTAACTTTGGCGTTAAACGCCCCGCTGCTGTCAAAGCCTGTTTGTTTCAGTCTAATAAATCAGAAATATAATCTAAAAATCATGAATACGTACTTGTTGGCGGCAGCAAGTGAACAGTAGCTTCTGGAAACGAGTGTCCGGAGCTCCTACCACTAGCCGTCTTTAATGCCAAGTAGTCTGCTGTGGGCAATATTTTCCTCGACCAGACTCCTTCGGGTTGCCAGGTTGGATTGAAAGAACGCCCCTTTTAACGTTCAAAGATGATGTAAAATGCACTTTACAGCATAGTTGCTGTAGTTTTGTATTTTCTGATTAGTATTTTTTTTATATCATTTCGCGTTTTTTAAAGTTTGTTTTCAAGATTGACCAGCTTTCTTAAATTTATTTTTTGTTGTATGAGAATATGTATTTGTAAGTTTTTTAAAGGGTATGTAGAATATTCTTTGTAAATAAAAATGCTGATTTATTATCTAAAATGTAGCGTGGTGGTTAGCACTGTTGCCTTACAACAAGAAGGTCCGGGGTTCCACCATCCACCAAGTGGCCAGAGCCTTTCTGCGTGAACTATGCATATTCTCTCTGTGTACTCCAGCTTTCTCCCACAGTCCACTGACATGCAGTCAGTGAGGCTAGGTTAACGAGTGACTCTAAATTGTGATTGTCTTGCCCCATGGTAGGTGGGATAGGCTCATGCAGACAGTATTTGAAGGTAGTTAACTCAACGACATGTAGAGTCAACAAAAGCACACTTCCTGTGTGTTTGTATTTTACTTAATTTAGAAGTATATATTGTTTCATCGAGTCTATTTTTTTCTTTATTTACATTTACTATTTTTTTTCACAAGTACATTTAGTTTTAGGTTAGTTTTAGTTAACTATAACAACTCTGGTTTATATATGATAACCTATGATAACCTTTATTTACAGTATTGTAGCAAAAAAAGGGAAGGGGCCCCAATGAGGTCTCCTCATTGTTCAAAAATATTTAGAAAGAATGCATTTAAGAAAAAGTGCAAAATCCAAAATGAAACTTTTAAATATTTTAAACTAATTTCCCTCCAGTACATTGTAATAACTATGCGAAGCTCAGTTTATGTCAAAACAACAAAAGAAAATTAAAGTTTTAAAGGCACACCAGGGTCCTTTCAATCAATGGATGAAGCAATTAATTGTTACCTGAGCTAATGATCCAATTCTGTCTAACTTTCTAACTCTGGTGTTACAGAATAATACATATTGAAATGGCATTTGTAGTGCCCAAGAATATTGTTATACTTTGCATGAAAATAACTGTTGCATATTACTTTCTTTTTAATCAACTAAGTGAACAATTGACTAATTAGTGGCAGCTCTGCCATACAAATGCATAATAATCTATTAATTTAATGACAATCTTATCTTTTAGCAGCTTTCTTTCTTTAATGCCTCTTGTCAATATTCCTGAAGTTTAATACATTTTAACACATTCCCATCAAAGTTTTGAAGAATAAAATAACTTCCTGAAAACGTTGAAATAACTTTTCAAAATGAGTTATTCTTTTGGTTAAAAAAAAAAAGATTAACTGTATTAAATCATGCAACAACAACAATAAAAAACATGAGTGCGTGCAGGACAGTATCATTTGGGTCTTTGTTAGTTCAATAGAGAGAAAAGTAAGGAAGCTTTTCACAAAATTGATTAGATTTATCGCCAAGGGACAGATTTCCAAAAACCAAAAACTAAAAAAAAAAACTAAAATTAAATTAAAATGAATAGCACTTGGAATAGAAAGTAGGGCGATTTTTAAGAACCAATAAATCTAATATGATTTTTATCTTTGTATTTTTCTATTAACGTGATAACTATGCGCATACGTATTCGCCAACTATCCAAACCTGGCAACCAGGATCCACGTCGTCATTTCCGAAGTCGAAGAATAGGGTATGCTCGTTTTGCTACCTTTCACCGCCCGCCAGCCTCCTTAACAGCTATACACTTGTGCTGTCATGATCGGGCGCACCTCGAGACGAAATAACTTTAAAGCAGATGTTTTAAAAGCTTTACATTTGGTGCTGTGAGTGAGCGAGGCGAAGAAGGGGATCTTTGGGTATCATTACCACTAGAAGGAGATCCAGAGATAGGGGAGCGGGGTAGCTTACTACACCAAAATGGCAACCCCCTATGTGACAGATGAATCTGGTAAGGCTGATGTATATGCCAGACCTTTGTCTCACTGAATCTGTATCTTCCGAGTTAAATCTTACAGCTACAGTGAAGGGATAGGCTGTCTTTCCCTTTTGCGAGAGTCATCGTTTCTATAGTTCCCCGACACCTATTTTGCAGCTAGCTAATGCTAGTAGCTAAAAATGGCTAAGTCTTCCCTAACGCTAGTTAGCTTGTTGCTAATCACTCCAGGCGCACTTTATTAGTTATTATCGTTAAATCGCCGTTTAACGTAAAGCTTATAGGTATCAGACACACGTATTCACTGTTGCTTACGAAAACATCTGCACATGTGACTTTAAATTCCCCTTTAGAGGGGTAATCTGTTAGTGACCGGAATAGCTAGTGCTAACGCTGCTCAGCCGTCGTGCTGATGCCGTGAGTTAAGCCGATGTTGTCTTAGACTGTCACTATATTAGGTCCGTTTAGAGGCTGTAATTTTACCCAAAGAACATTTGTATTAAATAAAAATATTTTTGGCTGTACAATTGTTTTAAAAACTAACAAAGAATTGTGAATTAAACAAAGCAGATACATTTTAATTTTCATTTGCTTATTATCCAAACAAGCACAGTGACATCTAGTGGTGGTAAAGCTTATAGCGGTCCTTAAACACAACTGGCCATGTAGCTTTACCTTTTTGTGTTCAATAAACTAAACATGTCCGTGCATTAAAAATAATAATACTGTTGTTGAGAAGAGCTACATCAAAGCCGTTTCACACTTGCTCACTGTAATTATTCTGCATGTGTTGTGTTTTGGTGTGAAGTTTGTGTGACCATGGGGTAGTTCACGACGGATATGTGTACAACTTTTTAAGTGATTCACAATGTGACACGAAAAATGCATTGCATGCATTTACTTGTAAGCTATGTTTCTTAAAGTATACTGGTTATTGTGCTTTTCTTTATTTCCAGCCACATGTATAGTCATTGTGGTGGATGCACACATTAAACTATGTGTATTTGTGAACCTAAAGCTTAGGGGTCCGATTTGTCTAAAGGCTTAGTTTTCTACTCTGTATTTATTCTGTACAATTCCAGGTAGAGTATATAGCATCAACTGTATCCATAGACCTGCAGTTTAAATTGAGTGACCGTTGGCTCCATAAATGACCTCTATGTTGCACTAGTCAACTTAAAAAATAAAAAAGCACGTTTACAGCCCTGGTAGAAAATGTCTTTATTTTCCTCTCTTAGCATAAAGATTTGCTGCAGACTTTTAAGGTTAGAGTTAGTTTCTTGGTTTATGGTGGACTTTTGAGATTTGCTAAAATAATCCTGCAAAGCAGAAACTTGTTAATGTCCCCATTTTTTTCATTTTAAAATGTCTCAAATGTATGGAAATCAATAAAAAATATTGTATTAATGTAGGATTCACAGATAACACATGTAGTAGGTTGGGGCCTTGGAGCTGCAGGGATCTCACATTGTCCAAGTCTCTCTTTTAAAGACATCAGTGTTGCCTTTCTGGCAAAACACTGAAAATATCCAGTGAGAATAGAAGTAGTGGACATTTTCAGGTCACTCATGCACAAAGGTGTATGTCGACTCTAAAATGCTTTGCCTGTTTCTCTTCAGGGAAATACATCGCTGCTACTCAGCGACCTGATGGAACCTGGAGGAAGCCGAGGCGGGTGAAGGATGGTTATGTGCCCCAGGAAGAAGTCCCTGTGTAAGTGCCCTTCTTCTTTCCCTACAGTGTACACACAGTCGTTTTGTGCATTAATAGGGATGCATCATTATTATATGTTACTCATATGCTATCATTTAAATTGCATTTCTGTTGCTTTAGGTATGAAAACAAGTATGTCAAGTTTTTTAAGAGTAAACCAGATCTGCCCCCTGGTTTGAACCCAACTGATGCAGCGCAACCAAAACAGCAGCAACAGCAGCAGCAGAAGATCCCCGGGTGTGGGGACAGTGAGATAGCTGGGCTCTCAAAGTCTGCCAAACGCAACATGAAACGTAAGGAAAAACGAAAACAGCAGCAGCAGCAGGGCCAGGACGGTGATGCGGACGTGGAGTCGGTGAGCAACGCCGTCGAGAACGTGTCTATTTCAGAGAGCGACAAGTCTGCAGACAAGACGGCGGCGCCTGTTTCTGCAGCTTCACCCATTGACTCTTCAGCAGCGGCGGCTGAAAAGGCTAAGAAGATCAAAAATGTAAAAAAGAAGCTGCGACAGGTTGAGGAGTTGCAACAGAAAGTGGACTCAGGGGAAATAAAGCAGCCAACAAAGGATCAGCTGGAGAAGCTGGGTCGGGCAAAGGCCTTAGAAGAGGAATTAGAGCAGCTGGAGCGGGATTCTTGAAGCAATAAAAGATAGAGGAAGAGTTGGACGGACTCTACGTACAAACTACACACAGGAAGGGACCTTGCAGCTTTTGTGATCATAGATTTCATTAAACATATTGTACCTATTTGATATTTGTTATGAACTTGGGAAGTGAACACAGCCCCAGCACCGTCTGCTTAGCAGGTGTCGCATCTTAACCACAGACAAGGTTGTTTTATAGATTCTGATTAATAACATTGTGACTCCTCATATACTTGTACAGGAGAGTTTCTTCATCTTTGAATATGTTTAAACAGATTGTGAATTGGTTTGTGCGTGTCTGTCCACTCCGTTTTGTACTTTTCATCATGTCACCAGGACTCATTTAAAGAAAGAAAAATAAACATGGAAAAAATATATTTTTTTGTTGAAGAAAATATGGTTTGTTAACCTTTGTGTTTTGGAAATTAACTTTCTTGTCAATGGTTGGATGCCCTCTTGTAGTCTCACTAATGTTGAGTCTTTACAGTCATTACTTTTATTAAAATACAAACTGTGTAAAGTGCTTTTGTGTTTTTAAAGTGGAATATATTTTGGAAACCATTTACTTGTTCAGAAAATAAGGCTAGGGACGATGATCTACATTTTGTTTTTAATCAATAAATCACATAAAGAAAATTCAGCAATTATCCAACTAACAAGTATTACTGTAGCTAAAAACCTTTTATATGTTCTTCTCCTTTGGCATAGAGCTCCATTGCTGTTCCAGAACTTTACAAAACAGACTCATGAGCCACATCTTACTTTACTTACATGCCATCCTGCAGCTTTGCTACATTACACTGAGTGCATAGATGATCTGTCGTAGTGAGCCCTGACAGGAGCAGCTGAAACAAATACACTGTTTAATATTTTTTTCAGGAGGAAAAGTTGAAACACTCAAAACCCCAAAATGCGATATATGCTTTAATATGAAAAAACATAAAAAAATGCATAAAAAAGGAATTATTTTGCAGCATTTTCCATGCTTCCTGTGCTGAGTGACCCAGAGAGCCACCAGAAGCCCCTGACAGGGACACTCATACTGAACAGGTCAAATGGTAGAGTCAGACAAATTTGGACTATCCCTTTTCATGCAAATGGGTTGGCAAAGGGTTAAACCTCCACACTGAAAAAAAAGTGTTGTTGTGGAATTGATGATAGTCTATACTTGTGGGATGAAGGGTCCTGAATGATGATGATGTTATATTAACGTCTTTCCTGGCTGAAAGTCGACCTGTGGGGTGTAACATAAAGTAAGAATGAGTCATCCGCATATAGCCAAGGCAAAGCGCCTGTATTAACTCAAGTTGATATATTATGTTTGGCCATTTGATAAAAATGTACTTGATGTACTAACCTTGAATAAATTAAACCCAACTTATAAAAGCTTCAAAGTGACAATCCTGCTGATTGTCCAGTATTTGATAAAAGCAGGAAAATCACTGTACAGTCTATCTTTGCCAATAATATGTCTGAATGTCTATACTGGTAGCTGTTTTCCAGTCTGAAGCCTGGACAGGCTCACAGGGATTACCTGTACAGTTGTGGCCAGGTTTTCACATGATATGAATGCCATGGTAGTTTGGGGCTTTTAAAAGGATTGTCTTTAAACTGTTCGTTTTCCAGGGTGGAATGATTGTACAGTATACAATTGGGTGCACAAGTTTGGATTTATTTAGGATTTTCTTTAATCCACACAGGGTTAAACGAGTACAACATACAGGCTCAGATATTTACAAAAAACTTGCTCTCGAAATTGACTAAATGCCCCCTGTGCAAGTTGCACCTGGACCAAATGTTTTTGGTAGCCATCAACAAGCTTCAGTATAATTTTGGCTGACATTTGACAAATTTCTTGGCAGAGTTGACAGAGTTCCTTTAAATTGGTTGGTTTCCTGACACAGACTTGGCTTTTATCCAAAGTCCACAAATTTTCAGTAGGATTGTGATCAGGGCTTTGTCGAGGCCTTTTCGGAAGCTTAATGTTAGCCTGCTTTATCCATTCCAAGTCATTGTGGCCAGATGGGTCCAGATGTGTGATTGCAGGCTTGGGCCTTGGTGGTTCCTGCGTTGTTCATGAATATCCTAACAAGTTTCCTTTCATGTGATGGTGACAGTTTGGATATGTGTCTGAGGGTGTATGTATACTTTTGACCCTGTTTGGATTAAAGAAAAGTTTTATGCTGCACAATCATCCAGAGCACCTCAAACAAATCAGTAAAAAACCCAAATTGCCCTGACATTCATGATGTGTGTATGTAAACTATTAAGCACACACTAACACAGACTTCATTATTTAATACTTTGTGTTAATGGTGCATAAAAGAAAATCACGATAGATCCACTTTAATATGTTTGCTTTCCTCCATTAGAATCAGTCAGTCAGTGACAAAGCTCATGCCCTAAAGAGCCAGAGAGGGTAGATAAAAATTCTCTTTCTTGGTGATGAATCAGGGATGGTCTCACCAGGAGATGTGAACGTTTTTAAACCCCAGGAGCTTTGCCGTCTCAGTTTTTATGAGCCTTTATTCCACAATGAAACAGCAGAAGAGGAGGCGTACTCTGTCTCAGACACGATTTGTAGCAATGGTTACACGGGGGCGTCATTGTTTTTGCTTGAATGGGCTCCTACTTTGAGAACAATATAATTAGCTGTTGTCTCATTGAGGATGTGTGGTTTGTTGTTTTTTTTTTATATGGCAACCACAGAATAAAGAACGCTCAGATATTGTGGAATAAAGCGCAGATTTCACAAACATGAATCACATGTGAGCAACTCGGTAGCATTTCTGTTACATCTACCACAGACATCCATTATAAAGTAATACAGCTTAATTAAAAATCAAGGAAGTACTTGTCTTCCACCACAATGACACAACTAGTTGCAAGAAAGCACCTTTATTAGGTAGTGGGCAGCTCATCCACGTTTTAAAAAAAGTTAATTCTTAATTTATTTGCTTCCTTTGACGTAAACAACATTACTCTGGAGTTATTCTTAGACCCTTCAAGACAAATGTCTCTAAATGATGGTGTCAGAAGGCGTGATCAGGTGGTTAACATCTGAAATATGTGTTGGTGTTTTACAGTCGACACATCACATTCCTTGTAAATATTTATTATGTGGTTTCAAGGCAGGTCCTGAACTGACACTTGACAGTATAAATACTAAGACACCACCGTTATAGAAGAACGAACACAGGGAAGATGGATAAAAAGATGTTTGGAAAGACGCACAGTTTATTTATCAGTTGAAAAGATCAACTTGCTGCATTGGATTCAAAGTTGCTGCCTTTTTTTTTTTTTATCTAGTAATGGAAAAAGACCCAAACTGGAAAATGGAATACAGACTGGAGTTAATGGTGCTTCTTGTTTTGTTGATAACAGCTTCATCTATCGCCCTGAGCAGAAAAGATACCACGGAAGCCAGGGTAAGAAAATACAAAACAAGCCGGATCTGCTGGAATACAATCTAAAATATTAATGTATGAATCACAGTCTCCGAGTCTAGAATTTGCATACAATTCGCGGAGAATAAAAATAGAAATACTTGGAGCATTCACTCCTGTCCAGTTTTAACATTACTTGAAGTTCAGCAGAGACTGGATTTTTAATTGTCTTAAGCTGACTAATATCGCTGTAAGGCCAGGTCCCTATATAATTGAAACAAATGGATGTAATTCCTCAGCTGATAATGCAGCATCTATATTCAGTCATGTAACTGGACCTGCGATAACACCCATGCCACCCATTTTTTAGTTTCAGTGACCAAAAATGGTCAAGTAACATGTCAAAAAAGAAAGTGTAATTGTTTTAATCTGTTTAGTGAAGATTAATCATTTAATTTCCTTAACAATGTCTGCCATTTTTTTTAGGTTTACTTAAAGAAGTATGGCTACCTGCACATCCCACTGGACAGTAAAGTTCAAGACTATTCACATGAGCAAATAGCGGAAGCTTTAAGGTTACCCACTGTATCAGTTTACATTGTCCTCATTTACTATTTGGACTTAATTTGAATTGAAAGTTAAAACATTTTTTTTAATGTCAGAATGTTTCAGAAAGTGACCAACCTGCAGATATCAGGAAAACCGGATTTAGCCACACTGGCAATGATGAATAAACCTCGATGTGGTCTGGAAGATTCTTTCAATAACAAATCTCTCAAATATCGAGTCATGGGTAGGTAATGGTGCACATACTGGATTTTTAATGTGTAGTTATGTGCATATAAAATAGTTTTAATCATAATTTAACAGGTTACTGGCGTAAGAAAATGCTGACCTACCGCATTTTCAATTACACTCCGGATCTGGGTCAGGGAAAGACTCGTGTGGCCATCCAGAATGCTTTTAAGTACTGGAGTGATGTGTCACCGTTAAAGTTCAGAGAGTTGGATCGAGGAAGAGCAGACATCAAAATCTCATTTCACAGAAAAGATAAGACGTGTCCAGTACCCTTTGATGGCCGAGGTAGGACCAGCATATGAACAGTTATGCTTTTGTTGAAACCTTTGATGTAAAGTGACACTTGCAAAAAATATTGAAGCCGTAAAGAAAAACATCTGGTATTTAATTACAGTCCTTGCTTCATCTTTAGGACATGTGTTAGCGCACGCTGATGCCCCTGAGTCCGGCATTGTGCACTTCGATGAGGATGAACTGTGGACAGAAGGGAAGACTTCTGGCTCCAACCTGAGGATTGTGGCAGCTCATGAGATCGGTCACGCTCTAGGCCTGGGCCACTCGCAGTACTACAATGCACTGATGGGACCTGTTTACAATGGATACCGCTCTGACTTCAAGCTTCATCCAGATGACATACAAGGGATCCAAGCTTTATATGGTACTGGCACAATGTTATTACAGCACCATATGAATATATCTTTGAAGTACTGTTTATGCAACCTGCAAACTATCCCTTTTCAGGAAAGCCAGAGAAGACTCCTGATTCCAGAAATCCAGGACAGTCAAGGCCAGGAGGAGTTATTCCAAATCCTTGCAAGGCCACTGTGGATGCAGTTATGTTGGGTACAGAGACTCTGATGCTCTAATACAAATTTCTTTATATATGCTTTGTTCTGTATTTTGTTTAACAAATCAGGAAGATGCTTCTAAAGATATTTTTTTCTCATACATTTTGTCTCTGCAGGTCCTTTGCGTAAGACATACTTTTTCAGTGGACAGTATGTGTGGACAGTGTCCAACTCTCACTACAACACTCCCATCCAGATTTCCGCGCTGTGGAAGGAGCTGCCAGGAAGCCTCAGTGCAGCTGTTCACTCTCCGCGAACTGGCAAATCCTACTTTCTGAAAGGTTTATTTAGTAGTTTTATCAACAGTGCTCAGAATGTTTAATTCCAGTTGTGTCTTCTGTTTGGTTTCTGAACCTGTTTGTGTTTTCTGAACGCAAGTGTCTTTCCTCTGCAAACATCCTTTCACAGGGGACAAATTATGGAGATACACAGGCTTCAAACTTGACCAGGGCTTCCCCAAACGTTTGTCCAACATCCCAGCAAATATTGACTCTGCTTTTTACTTCAATAAGAACCAAAAAATCATCTTTTTCAAAGTAAGATGATTTTCAGTCTTTTTGTTGTTGGTTGATATCTGGATTCTGGTCAATAATTTGTTCTTTTTTTTCAGGGCTCTGGATACTGGCAATGGGATGAAATTGCTCCAACAGATTTCAAATCATACCCTAAACCAGTTGGCCAACTTTTCAAAGGGATGCCCAGCAACACTGATGGCGCACTAACGTGGACTAATGGTTATGTATACATATTTAAAGGCACAGAGTATTGGCGTGTAAACCAAAATTACCAGGCAGTGGAGAAGACCTACCCTCTCAGCACTGCCTTGCGCTGGATGCAGTGTGACGACTGAGCCACCAGAGGCCACCGGGGACTCAACATCAACCTTATCTGCACAATGACTTGGTTTAATAACAGTGAAACAAGCTCACAGTGTGGGTATTGGTTATGTGGGTGTGTGCAATGATATTTGCTTCACATTTTTGTGATGTAAAAAATAGTAATACTTCCACACTTACAAATGTTGATGATTTTTTTTAATTAAACTAATGAATAATCAGTTAAAATAGTTATCTTCATTATACACACTACTGCTTCTTCTTTAAAAACTTTAACATTAAACAAAAAGACCAATCAACAAAGCAGGAGTCTTATGAAGTCAGAGTAGGTTGAAAGCACCTGTCTAGTTGTGCATGCCAGGGCCTTTGAAGGATAAGGTCACTTTAACTGATAAAGTCAACTGATTGTGCATTAACTAAATAAAAATTAATTTTGCTGGCGTGTGGTTCTATCTGAAACATCTGAAAACGTTGTTGGATATGTTTTTTCATGACTGTCATTTTTTGATTACACTGTTTGTGTTGTAACATCTATGCTGCACTTCTTACCATTTGCCCCTGACAACTGGACAGACCAGCACTGGAGACTAGCTGAAGCTACACTGAACTGAAAACTTAAATTCAAAATGAAATGAAAATGAAAAGTAACAAAAATTTGAAACTGTATTTATTCATACAGGAGACAACTGCTTAAAACTTTATAAATTGTAAATTCCACTTTCTTCTAAAAGGTCTAGACGTTTTTTGCTACAATAAAGGGCTATTCTATTCTAAATCATTGTTTGTAAAGTGCAACATTAACATAACTATAGAGCAACCATAGCAGCATTAATTGGAAAAACAAAGGGTGGAAAAAAGTGGAATTAACATTTAAACAAGCATAAGCAAAGGGAAGGTGAACCTTAAGAAAAACATTGACATATTCATACATTATAATCAAAACAACAATGGCTGTTTCAGAAATCATGAACACATTTCCATAGTGTTCATATATTTCTTGTTTTCTTCTTTTCGACTAACCTGAAACCCACAACCATATAACTGTACAGAAAAAAGTGCATCTACCAAGTGACAACATCCAGAAGGGACTGCAAATCGAAGTCATTTTGAAGTGCCAACACTGCAGTTCCCCAAGTGGCCACTTGAGACTGACTCCATAAAATGAGTCTGTACTGCGAGACTCCAGTATCAAAAGGCCAAAGTTTAGCTATGGCATATTTACAGTCAAGTACAAAAATGGCTTTGTTCTCTTAAATACCTCATAATAATTACAGTTATTTAAATCAGTTTTAAACTCTCAAAGCTGGCAGCTGTCTATTTGACCTCAACTCTGAAAAACCTTTTAACTCTATTTGTCTCTTTTGGAGCATTTTTAATGTATTTATATACCAAATCACACGGCTTGCTAAGCACTAATTATAAGGTATCTATGTCTGCATGATGCATCCATAAATTTTATGGATCAAGCTTAGAAGATAACTCAGCCCTCCAGCCTTTTGTCCAAATTTGGTCAATTCTGATTCCAAAACAAGAAAAGCTGAAGTGAAGCTTTAAAGCTGGATTTAACATTTAGACACAAGAGGTTCTTGTTTGTGAAAGGTCAGAGGATATAAACATCTCACTCTGCAATGCTGGCCAGCTGCATTCTTCATTTACAACAGTGACAAAATGGTGTAGAGAAAACAGCTGCTGTATGAAAATTACTCCAAGAGGGCATGTGGATATTTTTCTGTAACCTAAGTCATGATTTTTTGGAAATGTATTTTTGACCACCATTATATTCAAGAGGAGACATCTCTACAACAGATATCTCCAAAGAAGGATAACACACTAGAGGAGTATAGATGGATTAATAAGAGTACAGAACAGAGGAAAAACATGTTTTATTTAACCTGTTAAAAGTAAGGATGTGACCCTGAAAGATGAAATAACACTTCATCTGGTTTTCAAATTCAAACTTGAACTCATAAACAACTAAACACACTCTTCGCCAGTTTAATATCATCAGTGGTTTTGATGCTGCTAACATTCTTATTTTTGGTATGCTCAGTGGCCCATAGTGGATAATGTTAGCAAATGTTGCATAAACACCACATTGCTGAATTTATTGACTCTTAACATAAGACAATGCTCCAAAATAGCAGACTGTGAAGCTGATCAATATTTTATTGGTCTATCGTTCAGAATGACACATTTTATCTATATCCTTTGTTTCACTGCATGTGCTGTCACACATTTAATTTTTATAGCTTTAAAGATTACAATTGAGAGTAATCTAAATGCATCACTGATCTATATATGTACACAGTGACATAAGCAGGATGTGGAAGATTGTAATGATATTACATGAAACAAAATAAACTCATCCTAGAGTTAAACTGCTCAAATGATTTAGTAGTCATGGGGCTGATGCTGTGTTGAAGTTGCATTAATTTCTCTTGTCACCATTCAGGGGATGATCTCCAAGTACCTCATATCAGTCTGAGCATGTTGATAGTTATCTGATGAAGCCGGTAATAAGGATACAAACCAAAAGTTGAAACTGTGGAAAAGTGTTTGTAAAAGTCGACAATTGAAGTGATTAATCATTCCTCAGACATATGTAATCTATATTTGCTTGAAGCCATGGTAATCAAACTGTGAAGACTGCAGAGGAAGTGGTCAGAGGCACCATGGAGCCTGTCTCAAAGTCAAAGTCAATTAAAGTGTGTGTGATAGTGCTGACGCTGCTTTTGGACGAGCCGGTTCCCATCTGGCGCTCCTGAAGGCTCTGAAGATAACTCTGCAAGGCAAACAAGAGGAGGATGCACTGTTGTTAAAATACGATAAGTAAAACAGCAATAGAGGAACATAAACAATCGTATACCTTTTTAAAAAAAAAAGTAGTCATAAGCAAGAATAAATGATAAATAAAATCCATCCATCCATTTCGATTGCTTATCCCTGGTTGGGTTGTGTCTTAAGAAACTCTGGGCGAATCTCATCCATCTCTAAGAAGCGGTTTAACTACCTTGGTGACCTCACCCTAGTGATCGCTAAGTTGCCCTCTCATCCATCCATATCAGTGAGACAGTTTGTCAGAAGCACTTTGGCAGCCCTTGATTGGCATCCAACACACATTGTGTCTGACCTCTCCTCTGGGTGGTGAGATCACAAGAGGGTGGACCTATATTGTTTCTTCAGGCTGTGCAAATTGGGAAATTGTACAGTATATACAGGAAGTGGCAGTAGTAAAGGTAGGAGGCAATAAAATAATAGATTACTAAATCTTTTAGCTACATGGCAAGCTTTTTATTTATTAATGACTTTCAGTTGGTAAAAATGCTGTTCACAACATTACTAAATTGAATGTTACAATTCAAAGAAATATCCATAAAAACATACAGATTTTTAACTACATTTTGGACATATGTGGATAAACAACCAAGTGCCTTGGCATCTGCTATTATTATTATCTGGAATGGAGAAATAAAATCTGGTTAAACAGCATATCAATCATTTGAATCTCAGCCACTTACCGGTGCCAGGACATCCCCAGCATAGCGTTTCAGGGGTGGAGGCCTCCGTCGGCGGTGATGCTGAGGTCTTCTCCTGGACTCTCTATTTGTTTGTTTTTTTGCATATTTCTTTTGTTTTTTATGTGCACCTGGTTGCATTAAAAGGGGAGAACAAAAAGACATAAGACATGAATACACAACATCAAACAGGAAGGTTGTGAATACAGCCTTGAGCTAAAGATTGAATTAAACTTACTTCCATTGTGCGACATTCCTTTGGCAGTAAACCCCCATTGCACCAGCACTCCAGTGAGACTCAAAACAGGACAGATTCCAGTTACAGCCCAGTCAAACCAGCAGAGGTGTCGTGGAGAAACTTGAGAAAATATATCATACACCTGATCTGGCAACGCAAATGCCCCCACCAGGTAATCTGCACACAGCATGACTGTAGTTGCTCCAAACACAGATGTGAAGATTATGCTGAATAGTTTCTGCCACTGGAGTGTAAAGACAGCAGCGGCCATGCTGGCAGCCAGAACAACACTGAGAGGCACCCAAACTGGAGTAAGGCTGTGAAATTGTCCAATAACCACCAAGGAGGAGAGGGAGAGAAGGCTTCCCAGAAGTAAGCCGCTGATGAGGAGTCCCACTGCTGTCATTAACATGGTCAACAGCCCACATAGCACAGCCACACCAAGGCCAATGCCTGCCTTGGTCTCTGCCTGCAGCTGAGTGCTCAATACAGGCTCTTTGTGGTACAAGAGGAGCATGGCCGCCGAGCTTAACAGAAAGCCTGAGAAGAACATGACTATCTTGAAGCAGCGGTATCCTAGGGGAGGGTAATAAGAGAAGGTTAGAATCAGCTCCAATGTTAGTTTTAATAATAATTAATAAGCAGCCAGTTCTGCCTAAGCATAGGCATCAGTGAATTAATTAAAGAATATTGGTTTGTATTTTTAGATTTAGGTTTAGCTTATGTGCTTAGCTCAGCTGATATTTTTGTAATGTGTTCTTTGGGATTTTGCAGGATGTAATGGGTTAATGTCATTACATTATATTTGTTAGTAATGCAATAAAGTGCTGGACTGCCAAATCCAGTCATTTATTATGTCCTCATAACTGTTACAATTATGTATTTGTAAAAAAAAAAGCATTGCAAAGATTCTTTAGTTATCTGTGCCAAGGTGGAAAACACCTTTGCTGGAGGATTGGTGATATGGACATTACTTTTTATTTATTGCAGAAAGGACAGGGTTGTGACAGTAAAATGGAAACTCCAACCGCATTATACAGCACAAACAGCATGCTAACACAAAGCTAGCCAAAAAGCTAGCCCAGAGTGATTTTAAAGCTAACCTTTGCAAGTACAAAATACTTCATAAAATAAACTTTATTAATGCCAGAGTTGGGAAAGTCACATTCTTACACCTTCAGTGTGAACAGAAATAGACTGATGCAGTATAACTTAACAATAATAATATTTTAGTTTTAGTTTTAGTTTTTGGGGGATTTTTAAGTGTGTTTTGTTTTAGATGTAGCAGTTGGAGACCCAGCATGTCTATTTCCCACCTACCCCCCATACCCCCTTTTTTCTCTCTTTCTTTCTATTCCTTTTTTTATCCCTCAATTTTCTTTTTCTGTCTTTTATGTCCTTTCTGCTTCAACATTATATCCACACAAATAATAACATGATTAATAATAAAAATAATAATAATAAAACAATAAGATTAACAAGAGGAGCCTACAGAGAGCCCATAGTGCTCCTCTTGGGAAAGCAGATGAACAAAAAAGTATCTGTAAAAAACAGAATAAAAATGTGTATCATCCAAGGTAGACAAATTATTATTTTCACTAGTTTTTTTTTTAACCTGAGACTTAGAATCTGAACTACAACAATAAGAGCTGATTGGATGACTCTGCTGATAGTTCACACACTACTAAAATACCTTTTTATATATAAATTTGTTCCAGCATTCATCTCCAGCTCCAGGTGGGGAGACTGCAGTGATTGCGCTGGTTCTTTTACAGTTTTGAGGGTAATACCACAGGTTACCTTTAGTTATAGTGAGAGCTGTGTTTACTTGTCTCTATGAATACAAAAGATATTTATTTTGTGATACAGAAAGATATATGGCGAAGAAGATAACGCGAAATTATGGTAATGTTTACAATTTCTGATGAATTTTTTTGGGCGAATGGTTGTGGACAATTGTAGACAAAGCTCATTGTTTGCAATGTAATCCTGGTGTACATTTGCAAAAGGCTTCAAAGGACTGATTCATATTCTGGTGTCTTATGAGTCTCTGCGGGCAGGCCACTTGTATGTGCCTGACAATCACTAACCACAGAGTTACATAAGTTAACACAACTATGACAACACTCTCTTAGTCTGCACGGCTAAAACTGCTGTTTTTATTCCCATTATTAATTATTGACAGTCATACATTTCCTCACAGTGTGTTAGTGTTACTGGAAAAACAGACTTTGGCAGCATGTCGTGTTTGCGTAATGTCACATGTTTTAGGGTGCAGGTCTTTGTGACACAACACTCTTTATCACACTCAGTTTTTGTGTTGATTGAATTTTTCTCTGCATATTTTTTCAGTAATACCAGATAAATATGACTTTTAATACTGTAGTGTATTTTTCCCCAGTGTAGCTCTACATAAAAACAAATCACTGTCAGTGCAGATTTCAGCTTTAACTTTAGGCCATGAGCTGTCATTGAGTGTAACAGGTAGCACTTTATATATGCTGTCTCTGTCAAATTCAGACACAGGACTACCCATCTGCCTTCTCCAGCTTTGGGCTTATCCACCCTAAACCCCTGGCAGCCTGCAGACACCTGCCACTGAGGGTTTAAGCCATCAGGTGAGCTCTTGAAACATTTAAAAGCAGAGTGGACAGTTTCTTAGATTTGATGCTAATAACATTATGATTACGTACCAAAAAAGCAGTAGATGAGGCCAAATGAAAGGCAAACAGAGCACACAATACATGGGATGACTTCATACTTCATATTAATCTCAAGCGTACATATGTCCACTTCACTTAAGCCAGCTCCTGGTTTCTCAGTAACATAGAGTGACGTGAGTGCCATCTTGTAGGGTTATTACTTCTGTTGGTGAGCAGCTGGTGTGGATGTGAATCTGTTTTGCTCATTGATGGGACAAAACTGGAACGTCCTGCATTTTGTATCCAGGGAAAGAGGAAGCTCCCGAACCAAGAGCATGTACTAAACTGTTTCCTGTTGTGCACCTGCAGAAAGAAAAGACTGTTTATGACTTCTACAGCAAAGACAAACACAGACCCAGTTCTATTTCCTGCACTGGCTACTAACTTGATATTTATTAAACATCAAGTCTCGTCTATCCCAGGAATTTCTCCAATGAAAACATAGCTTCCATTCCATATGAGACATCATAATGTTTTTAAATGAAGCATCAGTTGTTTTTGGGTGAATTTATGAGAGGATGTTGCTCTTCCCTGGTCAGGAACCAAAGGAGGAAACTGGGGATTCCCCTTGAGTTTCTCTTTTGTTCAAGAACAGGATACAGATGAGGACTTGATGCCATCGTTATTCGTATGTATTGTCCTAAGCATTTGGTTGTTTCTGTTTAGTGCTCAATGTACTGAAACAAAAAACAGCTCAACAGTAATACAGTATATTCAATATGGTGCAATAGAAGTACTCTAGCCTTTAGCGTAAGTAAAACTAGCTAAAACAGTACAGAAACAAAGAAGTTCTGCATTCAGAAAACCCTTTAAGTGTGTAGTGATTTAAAAGTTTGCATTCTGGAGAAGGAGTGTAGCTTATAAATAACCATGTATCACTTTAATGTGGTGGATAGTTATTATTAATGTTCAAAAGCAAAATTTATCAGCTAAATTAAAACTATTTTATTAGGTATTTTATTAACTCATTATAAACTGCATAGATCGTGTTTACACACTCTTCATCTTGGCTCACAGTGCAGCCGTCTAGCTACAGGGTGTATTATTGTAAAGACTTTATAAGCAGTTCAGGCAGATCCTACGGTCAGCAAATGGAATTAGAGGGTCTTTAGCAGGTGATCCTCCTGTCAACTCCTGTGTCCTCTTATACAGGTGAAAGCACAAAAACACTTTCTAGGAGCTAAATATTCATTTTAACATTAAACAAATCACAGCTTCAATACAGGAAATGCCACTAAAATAAATATTATTCTACTAGTTTGAGAGATTCTGTGACAAAAAAACTCTTTATGTAACTTTCCATTGCAGAAACAATCAGTATGATCGTCTGTAGAGCTGAAAAGAATAACTCCAAACAATAAGGAGACCACAGTCTCTTAAATAAAAACATAATTTTAAAATTTCTGTTACCTACCTTAAATGCTGCATATCTTCACACTGTAAAAGTAAACTTTCTGTGAGAAACAAAATATCCTCATTAGCTGTTAATCCCAGTGAAGGAGAGAGGGGTCTGTAGTTTTGTCAAGAGTTTATGTTGTTCTCTCTGAGAGCTGTGTGTGAAATCAATGTCCAACACACTAAGTCCCTCATCTGTGCTTGTGAACAGCTGACGCCTGACTCTGAGAGAGAGAGAGAGACCATCTGCCCCCAGCGTCAATACAAAGCTGCTACCAAGTCCAAGGCCAGACCAGCTGAGAGTTCAACTCTTACTACCCAGGATCCTGCCGGAGCCACAGCACAGTTCAGAGTTTATTTCAGTCAGTGTGGCTTTTCATTAAAGTTAAATTCAGCTTGAACTAAAAAGATATTGCTTTAGGCCCTGATTTGTGTTCATTCATAGGACCTCCCACCCCTGAAAATATTATTTAATCTGTTTCTTCTCTGGGTTGCAAACATTTTTCTAAATCTCTGTGTGTGTGTTTTAACCATGTTAAAGTGGGTGGCTTGTCAGTGATGATATATAATATGAACCTGCATTAAACTTTGTGAAGATACTTGTGGTAATAAAACGATGATGCATACTGACTTCAGGGATCCCTGAGCTTCTCCTTTAGTGCCACCATCAGGTTGACATTTAACAACAACTACTAGATGGACTACTATGACATTTGGTACAGACATGTATTGTAATATAACTAAAGATCGGATGAAAACAAAACCAGTGCAATCACTTTTAGATGTACTTTGTTTTTAGTGCTAATCAGAATCTTAGCATGCTAAGCTAACATGGTAGCATGCAGGTAACATTACACCTACAAATCACAAAAAGAGAACATTTGAAGGAACTGAGGATAAGTTATTGAAATACAAATTTTTGAGTAATAACCTATTTGGTAATTAGACTGCATTGAGGCCACATAGCATAGTGGAGTCCAACAATGGTAAGGAATAGAAGAGGACCCTCCTGGAGTTTAGACACTGGTTGTGCCAGAAATGGTCAGGATGAAGTGGAGATGTGGAGGCAGCAGGAAGTAACAATGAAAGTCTGAAAGGCATAATGACAGAAGAGCATTGAGATTTAAAATGTGTGGAAAAGGCTGACTGACTCCCAGAAGACAGGCAAGAAAATGACTGGGCCAGAGTGATGACAGCAGATATATATTTCACTGAGTGGGAAAGATGGGAGGAAGTAATGCAGAAAAAAGAGCAGCCTGAATGCAGGCAAATGAATGACCAGAGAACTTCCTTATTTAACTTAATGAATTCATATTTACATCTGGACTGCAATTGTTAAAATTAACATTTTATCACAAAGCAGCATGCTACATAGGAGACCTATGCGCTTGTTGTATTTTGTTCCCTGTTATATTTGCTGCTTTCTTTGTGTTTGTGCCCTCCTTGTGCCATTGTCTCTGTCATCAGAGCTTGTCTTCATGGGTCATTGATAGTTCTTTGTTTGTTGGCTACTTCCTGTTTTACTTTGATGGTTGCTTTCTTTCTTTTGACTTGTTTTGGTTTCACTGTCTGCTTTTGTTCGTTTCCCTCCTTTACGATTGTCTGCGTTGTTGTGACTGTCACATTTTGTTTGTTTTCCTTTTTGTTTCTCTCCCACCTGAGCCTAATCACCACTAACCTGTCCTGTTTTTTCGGGTCCTTGATCTTTATTTTCCTTGAAAATTATGCCAATTTACATTTCTTTCTTCTTCTTTTTTTTAAATATTTGAACTCTACTAGTGTGGATTTGCATGAATTGCAGATAACTCCAGTGGCTGCAACAAGGCAGTGGAGTAAGCGCTCATCCCTTTCCCTTTGACCCAGCTTTCTTCTTATCACCTGCCCTGATAAACAAAAGGTTTGAACCACAGGTCAGTGGGACTTCTATGTGCTCAGACAGGGCTCAGTGCCGAAGATGATCATTTCATGATACCTGCTCACTGATGTCATTAAGATCTAAGAGTAGAAATAAATAAACTACGTACATCGACTTCATTATTTGAAATTTTGAACATGTTTAAAATGAGAAAAACAACATCAGTCTCCTTTAAAAGGTACTCTGCATCTTTGACATAGATGCTTAAATAACAAGATTTGTGAGGCAGGTCTATAAAAGGAAGTTGAAAAAAAAAGAATAATTTAAAATTACAAATTCAAAAACTACACAATAATGGTTTAAGGGGAAAGGCATTAGCATTGTTAGCTCACAGCTAGAAAGTCCTGGTTTCAAATCCATTGTCATGTTCTCCCTAAGTCTGCATTGGTTCTCTGTCCAGGTGCTCTGACTTCAATCCTAAAGTCATGCACTTAGTGGGGTTAGTTCAATTGGTATTTCTAAATTACCCAAACGTGTGAATGGTTGTCTGTCTCTATGTGTTAGCCCTGCAGTAGACTAGCAGCCTGTCCTGGGTCTACCCTGCCTCTCACCCTATGGCTGCTGGAATAGGCTCCAGCCCCTGTGACCCTGAATTGGACAATGGGAAAAGAAGTGGATGGATGAATGAATGGTCCAAGCGGAGGCAGGTGCAGAGTGGGCAGACAGATATATCCAAACCAGAGGAGCCTGGAGGCAGTAGTCACTGATGCACTGAGATGGGATCTAAAATATTAGGACCACACACTTCAAAACTTTTAAAAGTAGACAGGAAATACCATGAGGGAGCCTGAAAAATGCTGGCACACACAGTCAGTCACATAACTCGCAGAAAAAAATCTTGCAAAAAGTGGATGATGAGTGACTGACTGCAGGTGTACCAACCAAGAAGCCAGAAGAGACCTGTCGAAGCTATGCCTCCAGGGGGGAGACGCTGACAACACAAGCGAAATGGAAGGAAAGAGAGAAGGAAGGCAGTTCAGCACTGGAGGCAAAATCAATCATAACAATGATGCAGCTTGAAATGTATGAGAACAGTGCAAAGATGATCAGGGAAATTATTTAAGGAACACATTTGATATTGCAGCTACAAATCAAGGTACTGTAAAAAAAAAAGAGTAAATAAGACAGAGGGGAAAAAAGTAAACAGTAACAAAGGGCGTGAAGAGAGTGAGAAGCATGGGAGCAGGTGTGTTGAACTGAGGAGGTCAAGTGAAGTAGGTAAAGAAAACTTAAGGCTGTAGGGCAAGTGCAGAAAGTGTCATGACAGTAGATATTAAGTTGATATGTTTGACCTATTTTATCTATATTTCTGTCAAACCAGAATTGTATACATACTTAGATATATGGATGTATGCACACAGGCTTATTACGAAGCTATAGTTCTAGTGTATTTTTATTTTATTTTATTAGTTCTAACATGTCATTGGTCTGAAGAACTGGTTCATACATTAAATAGTATTAATATTTTTATTTTACTTTTGGAAAGAAATCAACAT
>VUQR01018302.1:4726-23111 GCA_015108515.1 Hemichromis elongatus | reverse complement strand
CGTTGTGATTTATCAAACTGTAACCGCCAGTTACGTTTTAGGCGGAGTGTATTTATGTTTAAAGTTGTATATTTATGTTTAAGGTTGCTATTCGTTTACAGTTGCTTAGTGACCACCGGCCGTTGTTAGTATAAATGTGACATCTGTAACCGCAACAAACTATTGTAACTGTTGCAACCGATGAGGCCGAGCTGGTGAGTTCCTGCCTTGTTAAAGTTATAGATAAGTTAAAGTTATAAACATGACTGTAATCAAACTGTACTGTCATTAATGGGAATGCTTTATTGATGTTGTATGGTTGTTTCTTTCGTGTCTTTCAGCTTTTGGCTTTTGGCTTCTGGCAGAGTTCCGATTACTGTACTGTGCTGTAGTTTGTGTTCATGAAAATAAAACTCGGAAAATCAGTAATTGGATGTCTGAGCCTGAGTAAGACACAGTCACATCAGTTGTAACGCTCCCTGACGGTGGGATCTTGCTAAGTTAGTGGTTAAAGATAATCAGCTTGGTAAAAAACCGTACACTGTATGACCTGAAAATAGTAATTGAGTGTTAGCAAACTGGTTACCTGGGTCATAAAGCGAAGTGGTAGAGACCTAATTCCACACTGATGAAGCCAAAAGGGTTCTTCAGGGGCATCGCCCTCTGCTGGCCATTAAAAAAAATCCAGGTTTTTACATTTCAGGGTGGAAAGTTATTGTATGGAGGGCCACAAGTGCCAACGTGAATTCAATAAATCCACCATCAAACAAATAAATAAAAAAAATTGATTTTAAAGTGGAATGTTGTTAATTAAAATTTAAAAAAAAATGAAAGTGACATGAACAAATATTTAAATTTATTTAAGCCATACAATTGATGATATTAAATTATTGATATATTATTTAACTCATTTTGGCACTCGTGGCATACTATGGAACATCCTCTTTCAGTCACAATTGGGGTTTTTTGCACGTTTAATATTTTGCAATGGTGTATTACAACAATATTTAATAACATGTCCACCATGTTTATAATTCTGTGGAAATGAGGATTGACAAACATGAGCATTTTAGTCACAGTTTTTACTCATATTAGTGAAAGAGTTGATGATGCTTCGTCACACGTTGCTTAGGCCTCTTTTCTGCTCAGATGTTTTGGTGCTTTTTCCCGTCTCTGAGACTTACTCACCCTGTTCGTCTGCGTCCCAGTGTTTAGTTCTTCTGGCGCGTTGGCCTTATAAGTACAAGAAATCCACTCTGCTCCTCAGAGACAGACATTAACTCATCAGTGGCACTTAGATTACAAAGAACACACTGCGTTTATTCATAACAAAACATTCCTACAAGCTGCAGTCTAGTTTAACTTTACAAAGTCTTCTAAAAAAAGATCGGTCTTGGTTTTGTCCTGTTACAGCATGTACGTTTATATGTTTTAAAGTGCACTGATCAAACCTTTAGAGTTTACTATGTTTCCTTAACAAATCACAAGCTCCTTTTCTATAAAGAACAGTCATGTTTCCTCCCGATTGTCACCCTTGTTATGGTCCTGAATGGCGTTTCTGTAAAGAAAAACAATCTAGTTACAGGCTTAAAGGTTTGAAGGTGTGGTGCAGACTTGATGAACGGATTACCTGTAAAGTAGGAGCTGCTCATTAAGGCTATCTCTCAACTCCTTGATCTCTTTGGTTTTTCTCTTCTGAATTTGTAACTCAGTCTTCAGCTCTCTGCTGCTCTCCTCCAGACAGTGCATCGTCTCCTAAGAGGCAGGCATAACGTCAGTGTTTTTGTGTCATCACTTGCTACTTTTTCCTCAGTTGCCTTCTTACCTTGTATTGCCACACATTTTCTCTTCTTTGCATGTAGATAAGTTTAAGTTTCTCCTCCAAACAAGCCCTCTGCAGATTCAGTTTTTCTATCTCCTCCCTCAGAGGTATCAGCTGGGCTCTCAGCTCCAGGGCCTGCTCTTTGGCTTTAACGATTGCTCCAGCTGTTGCCTCTCTTCTCTTCAACAGTGCAAGCAAAATGGGCTCATACCTGGACAAGGAAATCAGAGAAAGCTTAAGTGTTTATAGCTATAACACTGTGTCAGTGGGTTTTTAATGCTTAAAAACTACGGCACTACCATAGGGCTGTGTGTATCAAAAGGAAGAAAAACACATGTTTTGGCGATTCCACTGACTGCACCTGTCCTCCAGTGCTTTCAGGCCACCCTCCACATACTGCTGTATGTCCCCACACGAGTGCCTCCTGCATTCAGTCAGCTCCTCTGCAGTGTTGGTAGTCTGACTAGAGCTCTGTTCCTGGAGCTGCGTTCTTAGTACTGAGAGCTGTTGTTGTTGGGCCACCCTGAGCTCGCAGCCCTCTTCTATCAGCTGGAGCACCAAGGACTTCAGCTTCTCCTGGAAGAAATTAATTTAGAAGAAGATGGATGCAAATGCATGATGGATGGATGGAAATGTAATTGTCTTCTTACCTCTTCTCTCTTTAGAATCTCCACTTCACGGTGCTGGTTGTTTATAGCTGCCTGGCTGTGGGCACAGTCCCTCGCCATTGCAAATAGCCTCCTCTTCAGATTTCTAAGCTCATCTTGCAGCCCCTGTCTCTCCAGGTTCACCTTCCACAGCCTTCTTTCTTCCTCTGCCCTCATTTCCCTGAGGCTTAGTCTCTCCCTCTTTCTTTCATTCCTTCTTCCTTCTTGTTCTTTTTTGAGCACATCCATCAGGTCTGCCACTTTGGTATCAATCCACTCCTCTGCCTCCTCCTCCTCACTTGTCCCTTTCCCCTTTTCCCCTCTCAGCTGCAGCACCTCTACCAGGAGCTCCTTCCTCCTATTCTGTAATCGCTGTACCCCTTCAATGTAATCCTCCATCTGAGTCCCCAATGCCTCTAATTCTATCACACCAGATGCCAGATCTAAGGTGTCTCTCTTGAGTTCTTGTCCCTTCTCAGATAGGAGTTCATCAATCGCTTCTCCTGTTGTTTCTGTGCTTTCAGCAAATATATGTCCAGGCTTCATTCCCTCGCAGTACATTGCATTCTCTTCTGTAGTATCTATGGGTGTCTCTGAAAAGCGAAATATCTTATCTGTTTTTAGATGACCTGGGCTTTTTGATTGGTCTACAGAGAACTCACCCGTCATGTCATGGCCAGACAAATCTTTGTTCTGGCTGCCATTTGTTGTTGAACCTGCTGTCATTCTTTTCCCGGTGTCCTTGGAAACTTGACCTTCTTCCCAGGAGTCCAGTTGCATTGGCTGGCTCTCTGTCTTTAATGGCCTCTCTTGCTGAATGGGCACCAGTGTTGTGCCTCTATAAAGCTGAGGGTTCTTGTTGATGTGTACATATTCTTGGCTTTCATCTGTAACCCACTCTTGGGGTTCAAAATCCATGCCAGTTTCTTCCATACAGCTCTCAAGCATGGCTAGCATCCCCAGCAGCTGGCCTTCATATTCCACCATTGTTTTGCTCAGTTTGTTACCTGCTGATGTCAGAGGCATTTCTGTCTGGTGACAGCGTTTTGTGGTCACGCCATACCTGTCGATGACAGTTCCCATGCTTTGCGATTGGCCTTGGGCAGGCTTTTCTTCAGCACTGGTCCCATCTATGTGTGTGTCAATGTAGCTAGTTGAAAGATAGGCCTGGGGGCGTTTCCACACTTCTCCACTCTTTTCCACTGTTACTTCCTCTTTTGCCTGACTATGACTGGATTCATTCAGATTTTTTTCAGTGTAATTTGCTGAGTACTGAGAGCCAAAAGAAATACCAGGGAGCTCTTCGCAGCTCTTCAGTAAGTCATCCATTTCCTGTAGGTATGGCTTTATCAAACCTGATTGGTTTAGCTGTGCGCCTGTGAAGGTGAGGTCATGGAGGTTTGTGTTGCATTCTCCTTGTTCCATGAGGGATCTCTCTGGATCCCTCTCCTCTTCCTTAATGACGAGTGGCTCAAAACCAGAGGATGAAATGTTATCATCTCGGTCATCCATCTGTTTGGCCTAATTCCTGTTGCCCGTTTTGATGTAGAAGTCTCCTTCAGAAAGGCCTGTTAAACCAGATGAATATGTTAAGCAGTCTCAGGCTTATAGCTACATATTAGGCCTGGCTTAAAATAATAACATATGAACATATATATATAATAGGGGCTGGGTTAATATTTTGGCCAGACTTGCAAGCTATGCCGATGTCATTGGCACATGTGGGCATGTGGAGGCATGGTTTAGCAGGGTATGTTTTTGACAGCTGTTCCCTTAGGCTAGGTGCCACGGGAACCACTTAGTGCATGGTCACAGTCAAACACACCTCAGATAAGCACACATTCAATGAACACCAAACCTTTAGTAATATAAACACATAGAGACAGTTTTCATCTGAAGTTCCAGCAAGTGGTTTTACAGAGATTACACTAGCAAGCAGATTATCATAACATGTCACTGTGCCTGTCGATGGATGGGCACTTGGATTCTCCCCTGGTGAATAATGTGGCTGTAATGTTACCCTTTCAGGTGTTTGCCAACACTAGCAAGATACTCCCCAAGGGTAAATTGATCAAATTGACCCAATAGTGTCATCAAGTAGAGATTTGAAACAAGAGAGACAAGATTCACGTGATAGTTGTTGTTTCTTGGCTTAAAACTAACTTTAAAAAAGTAAAAATTCAAACTAGAACTCTTGTGCTTGTATTTAACTAGTTCATTTCATGTAAATAATGAGTGAATGCAGATTTTAGAAGCTACATTTTCTTGTTCTTTCTTTGACATGCATGACTGCTAACAGAACAAAGCTCTGTAGAAGATATGACAGGGACCAGCTGTCTCATTGCAGGACAGGTGCTGACATAAGGCACAACACCCAGAGACAGCACCAGCCTGCGCCTGATGTCCATCTTACACAAAAACATTTCCTTATGAGATAAGCAAAAACAACAGTAAAAATAAAAAAAACCAAAAACTACATTTTGAACAACAGCAGAAAGTTCATGAACGTATAATTAATTTAAACCATCAGATGTCAACATCACGAGTAACTAAACTTACTTATCGACATATGATTCCTTTTTCCTTCCTTCCTGCTGTATCCCGATGATGAATCTACTGAGCAAGAATAAAATCAAGGTGCTCTGGTTCAAACAACAAAAGTAGGAGAGTGTTAAAGAATGAGCGGGAGCAGTGAGTACAGATGAGCTGAGAGAGGGGGGGGATAAAGACAGTTGACCCAGCCTCCTCTCGCTCAGTCACTGTACTGCTATGCGTGACCATGACTACCCCGGGTCTGTTTATGTCTATTAATAAACACCGGCAGGGAGAAAGAAGAGGCACAGCAGGCTGCCTGTTTCACCCCGAGAGTATGAGGTTCCATTTTTGTCAAAATTTTGCTCACATGCACAATTTTTACATTGACTGAAAATGTGACAAAACTTTTGTCTTTGAGCTCTGCACTGTATTTCAGATACTATGAAACTCTTTAACAAGCACACCTGCTAAAACGATTGTCTGTAGTACCTGGAGCCTTAAAATTAAAGCATCACTGAGGTGCTGAAAACTGCAGTTTTGTGCTGCAATATAAAGCCCATTCTTTTCTGTGGCTTGCAATAATGTGTTTGCACTGCATAAAGTAAAGTGCAACATACGTACGCTGGCTAAAGAGCACTTATGTGTAATGTAGTTGAACTTTGACTGCGGTCACGTTTGACATGTATGTGACATGCATCCAAGTGACCAAAACCATGCAGATAGCACACGTGAAGGCCATGAGCAAGAGACTAAATTATGTTGTACAGGTAGGGCTCGCTGACCAGTGACCACAACATGCCATGTTGCAAAAAATTAAGAAGCTCACAACCCAGGGAAATGGCAGGTAGCAACAGTGAACATGAAATCAATTTGACATGAACTTTGTGAGGCACCGCACGACAGGTATTAAATCCTAACATCTATCACAGCACATGCCACTTCCTGTGTGAAAATCCCTTAAATGTGGTAAATGGTGTCACTGAAGAGTTCACTCTCACTTCCGAGGTAAGTAAAATGAATGAACATGTATGGATTGATTCCAAATGGTTCTCATGTTTCCTAATTTTTCCGACGTCGTCATTTAAGGACGTGTTTTGTGCCCAGAAGCGTAATATGTTGACGATTTGTAGCCTAGCGTCAAATATTAAGCTTTGGGACTGAGAACGCGTTGCACTGAATTGTACTGCTAAGATGTGTTGTAGTGTTAATGCCTTTTGGAGCTTTATAGTGAAATTATCTGAAAGTCATCTCTCTTACGGTGTGGTATTGTATGTGCTTCAGTTTTGGTGAGTGAAGAGATTTAGAGCTTTTTAGTCTTAATTAACGTCTTAATTAACACTATTGTGTCCGTGTTGCGCTCATAAATCTAGGTTAGCTAGCATCTAATTAAGCTAACTAACCATGCTTGCTAATAGCTGTTAGTATGGTAAGTAGTTATTTGATAACTTAGCATCCACTCTCTTGACCATATAATGTAACTTCTGGCTTCAAAAAGCTAACATGACGGTGGAAAAATTGAGCCCAAAGCTAACTCACAGGGCTGCATTTATTTCTTTTTTAAAACCATCTCTTGTGTTAATGCAGCTTTTCTCATTTGTTGTGCTTCCTTTCTTTTGTCTGTGTTGTCCAGCATTTGTTTTAGATGTGTTGTCTGACTGTGTTGTTATAAAGTGTTACCCTGACATTGTAGTAATTTTGGACAAAAAGAGAAGAAGAAGACGAATTCAACTGGAATTTAATACAGTAATGGCCAGAGGCTCTCTAAACAAAGCAAAACCCAGTTTCATAAAAAAAAAAATCAAGGATCGTTTGTTAGCAGTCAAGAACAACTTCATGTCAAGGCATTTTGAAAGCTGAATGAGAGGAAGCGCAACAAGATGACGCTATAGCTGGATTTACACAAATGAAAACATTGTTTTGTTCATAAACAGTACAAAAGATGAATGTAGGGTAGCTACTGTGACCTCAGTGGTTTGTAAAGTCCATCAACATTCCTCCGTCAACTAAAGTACAAGTCAGAGTAAAAAAAAAGACACATTTTCAGTGGGATGGCTGCACATATAAACATAATTTTGGCACAAATAGGACCCCATACAAGACAGATATTTCTACTTTCCAAGTAGAAATGTGAAGTTCATTACAGTTTTACGCTTGTTGAAAGCTGTAGGTGTGTTTTGTTTCTTTTAATGTTTATTAATCTTCGAAAATTCTTATTTAATCTTATTTTTATTTGTTGTACAGTAAAAACAAGGCCACCAAACTCCCAGGAATCTCTTAGTCTTAGTCTCGACACCTTAGCTATCAGGGAGTCTCAATGCATTCATTACGGCTGCTGAGAGGCGTGGGTATGTGTTTATGATGAAAGAACACGGCTCCAGGATTCCACCCGTGCCACCTCATTATCGAAAAGTCTTTAAATAGCTGCCTGCATTTTTCTGGCTGTTTCCCAGAGGAGGATCGGTTTCCATCTAAACCCCTGACCCCCAACAATCAACTGGCGGACAGGAGCTGCTCCGAACGAGTGGGGAAAGAGATTATTTGGACAATATGAGGCAGATAAAGAAAACATGAGATGATGGCAATGATGCAGTGAAGAGAAAGACACTAAAGAGCAGATATTACTGTGACCTAAGCAGCAAAGAAAACATTTTTTGTGTTTTTTTATGCCAAAAAACTATTATTTAAATTCTATTTGAGTAACTTTTTTATGTCTCGCAGTTTAAAAAATTCCCTTTATTTTTTTTGTTTGATTTTTTCAGATTTTTTTTTTTTTTTTTTCCTTTTATTACACACTACTTATGTAGTTCTTTTGTAATACAGATAAACACCACTAGATGGCCTCACAGCTTAATTTGAACTTTTATGACATATTTTTGACACAAACATTTTCTATAATGTTAGGGAACGTTTTATGTTTTTTGAATTCACAAATGAACTCTCTGCTGCTACTATACCATACTGTGGTGTCTCTCTGTTTTTTTCCATATAATCTCAGCTTGCTAGACACAGCCAGAAGAAAAAGGTGGACTCAAACTGTCAAAGATTAATTTACTGCATATCCCCCAGTGATGTGTATTTACTTGACCCTGTCTACTAAATATACTTCATGTGCAGTTAACACCCTGTAAAAATGGTGACGGTCGTTCCTCTGAGATCGTGATTCAGTGTTTCCATTGCAAACGTATGTCCCCTGTGCTCAAGAGAAGATGTAATGTTTATCTAATTCACCCTTCTTGACCGCTTCAGCTCTGTGTTTTGGCAAGTCCCGGCTTAGGGAAAGAGGCAGTAATTTACGTGACGTTATGTCCAGAGCTGATCTGTTTCAACACATTGTTTAACACTGGGATGATGCACACCCACGCAGCCACTGGGAGAGAGGCTTAGTGGCGCTCCCTCTCTTCCTCGGGTTCCTTGCCTGAAAAATGATTAGAGTATAGATGGGGAGGTGATCAGTGTTTGTGTGTGTGCGTGGGTGTAGAGTAGGGCAAGGGGGAAACCAAATATTCAAGGGGGTGTGGTGGTTGGAAGCCCACTGTCCCACTGAGATAGGCCATATGCTGGACTTGCTGCTCCAAACTGCAGTTCTTTCCAAACTCACCAGAATATTCTGTCAGCGTGTCGTCCTCTTTCTTCTGTTTCTCCTTTCCTACATCTCTTTCATTTTATTACAAACAACAGTAAGGTGTCACTAGCAACAAAAAACTGAACTAACTAAATATACCGCTTAAACATCTTTGTTGTATATTTTATTTTCCATTTTGGAAGTACATTTTGTTTAATTTCATAAACACTGATGCCATTTGGAGGGAGCAGTTCAGTTTGTTTGGCTTGCATACAGACCTAGAGGACCACCTGTGTGGCACGAGAACAGTGGAGATCACCTGCTTTTAGGTTTTCTCACTCCTGTCCTGAACCGCATTAATTTCTTCTTTGTAACACACCAAAATGAACTAAATGTGCATTGTCTGCTGTTAAAAAAAAAATCTAAATAGTTTGGGAAAATGTTTCCTGGTGTTTCATATTGAAGTGTCCTTTATGGATAATAGAGTTTTGGGGGTCTGACCATGTTTGACGGGGAGTTAATATTGTTCTTGGTAATTTTAAAATAAAGTCAAGATAAAAACAAAGCTGCAGCACTGTGCAAAAGCCTTGAAAATAAAAGCACCATCAGATTTTGATCTACCATCAGGTTGCATTTGATTGGACAATAATGATCCCAAACACACTTCCAGTGGAGTAGAAGCGTGCCTAGATAGAAAAACACAGAGTGGAAATCTATCAGTCATGGACTGGCCTCCCCAGAGCCCGGTCCTTAATATTATTGAAGAAGTGTGGGATCATCTAGACAAAGGAGGGAACAAAAGGCAGTCAACATCCGAAGAAGAGCTGTGAATGTCCTTCAAGAAGCCTGGACAACTATTCCTCAAGACTCCTTAAAGAAATTACAGGAAAGCTTTCCTTTGGAGTTTGGGCTGTGTGTGAAGAATAAAGTTCCTTACAACTTTAAAAACTCTGTTTTTACCTTATATACTGTATTTTTATTTATGCCAGCACATACTATAATAAACTGCTGCACCCATTTACAAATTTTCTAGTAAAACTGAAGAAATGAATGGTGGCTAAACACTTTTGGACAGTTTTGCCAAACTAGTAGTCACTGTTACCTTTCTTCAGCCTTGGACCCAAGGTTTGGAGTTTTTGTTAGTTCATGATATGTTTTGGTTTTATAGTCTTCTTTATAGTTTTTTATAGTCTTATCATTTGTTCCTTTATGCTTTTAAGTTTCATTGTTTCCTGCCTTAGGCCCGTGCCTACCTTTGTTTATAGGTTCTTTAGTTTGCTTTTGTGATCCCTGTTTGTTTTCCTAGTCATGTCCTCATGTCTGTATGGTGTCTGTGTTTGTTGCCCCGTGTCTCCCCAGTCAGTCATGTGTCCATAATTATTTACCTTTTCCCTGTGCCAAGTTTGTATGTCTTAGTCTCTGTCTCAGTGTTATGTTTCCTGTTTTACTTTGGTAGTTCCTTGCCTCGTGTGTGTGTCTCACTTGTGTCTGCCCAAGGCGTTACCTTTTCTCTCTGGAGTCCTGCACTGCTGGGACTACACAGCCGAACTATGACAGTCAAGGTGGTAGCTCAACAAGGTTTTATTTAGAAAAATATTTAATTAAGAAGACAGTTTGAGTGGTTGCAATTTTGTTTGAGTGTTTTTAAGCACACACAAAAAAATTTAAAATGCAGCAGCGTGATGCCAAAATAGAACCAGACATGATGCACATACGATAACACTTTTACTCAGAAACCATTTATGAGGAACTGCCAGTAATGATGAAGTGAGTAACTAGTTGCTGCTTTGGTGGACTCTTAGTTTAGTGTCTTAAAATAAAGTTGCATAATTTGTTATTTTGTGGCAAAGAAAACTCAGGAAATGATGGGTCCTACTCTCAGTCATAATCATGTTTTGCAGTCTTGCCTGAACACCCAGTCAAAGTGAACTGCCTTCTTCAAAGGCACTTTAGAAATTTGTTCTTTCTCAGCTTGGCTGAAGATTTAAAGCAAAGACTATCTGTTGTCAAGCCAACCTTTAGATATTCAACCTCCTGATTCCTCGGGTTAGACTCTAGACTCCTGTTGTTCCTGCCCATCTGTCAGGTCTTATAGTCTTGTCTTACTACAGCTGAGTGTGTAATAATGACAGTGACCTTATGTAGTGTTTACTTTGAACAGAGTGCTTCTGCTACATAACTGTCATCTGCCATCTCTTTACCATCATCAGTCACTCGCTGTTTGTACCAGTTGGCTTTTTATGGTCTTAAAGCATTACCTAATATGATGAAGTAGGCAGCCAGTGTGTTTCTTTACTGTTCTGGATTAAGCATGTTTCCTCTATTTGAAGATGATGAGCATGCTTACCTTTACAAAGGCACAGAGCAGCCACAGCCTGTTTGACCCCAGCCTCCCTTCAAAGGAAATTACTTCTCTTTTCAAACAAAAGCAGATATGTTTCAGTGTTACATCAGCATGTTGTGACTGCCTTGTTCATTGTAATCCTTGTAGGCTTCTGCACAGGCACAACCGGTTCCCATGAAGGAACGCTGCAGATGAAAACAGCTGATATGGAAAGATGAGACAAGCTACGCTCATGTGTACACTCTGGATCATTTTGTGGCGTTCAGTCACGGGTGACAGAGCTTCGGCACAGAGTGAATAGCGACAATAACAAAAATCATTATAGGATATATTCAGCGCAGGTCTTGCGTTTTTAGATTTAGAGATTTCGAATAGACTTTGTGTGTTCGTCAGGTTGTTTGTCTGCTTGAGCTTGCATGTCAGCTTAACATTTGCTGTAGGTACGTGGAATTTTTAGCAAAGGAATTCATCTGATAAGAAGACTTTTCTTTGAAGTGATCTGGATCAGCGATGGAGGGAGGATACTTTGACTTTGTAAAGACGCACGGCAGACCCAGTTGTGTTTTGTACATTTTATTAATTTGCACCTCAGCAACCACCCCACTAACCCCTGAGTCCCGGTGTTTTAACACGGCGGGCGTGATTACAGATGCCGTGCAGGTGCGACCGCACGGCACCGCAAACCACGCCCCGCCACAGACTTATAGAGATGATGTTGCAAAAACTGGACTTGTAGCTCATTTGTTTTAGTGAAGTGTTTTTGTACTGTGAGCGGTGAAATACCTGAAATTGACAACAGTGGCGCTTGTCTTAAAAAAAGCTTTCAAACGATGACTTGCGGGGATGTTATCAAAGGGAGAGCATCCTTTGACTAAAGTGTCATAACAGCAGTTGGTGCTAACACTACTAAACTACTACTCAGGATATCACTAATCTGCTCTGATCACAAGAGGCTCAACTGGCGCCACTGTTTTTCACAACTACAGTCATTGCAATATAAAAGTCGCTCCCTTTTGAAAGGTTTTCATTACATGACATAATAAAAATAATCTGTCCATGGCAGGTTTTAAAATTAGATGACTACAAATTCAGGTGAACTATTAAATATGACATATTAAACTGTGTTAAAATTAAACTAACATGCATAATAATGGGTGGAAATCTGAGTACACCCTTACTGTCTCCATTAAAATTAATCAGGTTGTGCTAATGACACGCAACTGTAAAGTAACTGATCATCAGCAAGTGTGAGCAAATCAATAAAAAGAAACATGTCAACAATCACTGTAGAGAAGCAGTTGTTGCTGACCATCACAGCAGTCCATCATTCTGCAGTGAGAAAGATTATTTAGAAGTGGGAAACATTTAAGACAGATGCTGGGACCTAGCTACAAGAAACCCCAGAGCTACATATCAGACTCTACAGGCCTCTGTTATTATGTTAAATGTTAGTTCATCACAGTACAATTAGAAAAAGACTGAAGAAATTTGGCTTGTTTGGAAAGGTTATCAAGAGAAAGCCTCTTTTCTATACAAAGAATATGGTAGCATAGCTTAGGTTTGTCATGATGCATCTGAACAAAGCACAAGACTGGAATATTATGCTTTGGACAGACGAGACCAAAGTGGAGATGTCGGACCATAATGCACAGCACCATATTTGGAGAAAACCAAACATAGGGTAACAGCAAAAACACCTTATACCAACTTTCAAGCATGGTGGTGGAGGGGTGCTGATTTGGGCCTGTTTTGCAGCCATAGGACCTGTGTACCCTGCAGGTATTGAGTCAGTTATGAGCTTCTCTGTATACCAAAGTATTCTAGAGGCTGATGTGAGGCCATCAGTCCAACAGCTAAAGCTTAGCTGAAACTGCATTATAAAGCAAGACAAGCACAGAGGGCCAGACCTTAACCTGACTCAAATACTGTGGAGAGACCGTAAGAGAGCTGTGCATAAATGAATGCCTGCAAATCTCAATGAACTGAAGCAACACTGTAAACAGTAGCCCAACATTTTTCAATTCAATTCAATTTTATTTATATAGCGCCAAATCACAACAACAGAGTAGACCCTACAATAATACATAGAGTGAAAAACCCAACAATCATATGACCCCCCCTATGAGCAAGCACTTTGGTGACAGTGGGAAGGAAAAACTCCCTTTTAACAGGAAGAAACCTCCGGCAGAACCAGGCTCAGGGAGGAGCGGCCATCTGCTGCGACCAGTTGGGGTCAGAGAAGGAACATACCTCCACAATGATGTGAGAGACCGATAGATAGTCACAGAAAATTAATTTCTTTTAGTTTATTGCAGCTAAATGTGGTTCTGCAAACTACTGAATCATGTAGTATACTTTTTCACTTTCATAGTTTTTGTTAAATAATTAATGAAACAATGTAATACGTTATGTATCATTATTCATCCGAGGTTGTATTTAAACAACATTTAGAATCTGCTAGAAACCAGAGGATTTTTTTTTACCCTTTAATGAAACAGATTGTTATTTTAAGGAATTTAATGGTGCATATGTAATGCACATGACTATGCAAAGGTTAATAAAGATTTTGTGTACAAATCTATTAATCCATTTTCAGATATGGATTTACTTGAGAGTGAGATACTGCTGTTTTCAGCTCTCCTAGTCTGATGTTGAGCAAGTGGCAATCCTGTTATTTGATTAGACAACTGAGTGAGGTCACCTCAGGTTTCCTGTTTGTGACGTCGGAGCCTCATCTGAACAACCCCCAGGAGGCACTCAAAACAGGCAGATGGGGAAAGAGGGAGCGAGAGAGACAAAGAAAGAAAGATCGAGGTGGATGGAAAGCTGTGGTCTGTTTTTGTCCAGCCCCAAACAACCCAGCAGTGACCACACCCTCTCAGGAATTCCTGCTACAAAAATATTTCATGGCTTTTTTTTTTTAACAGAGTAGTTCACCCTTACAAATATCTCCTTTAAAAAGCCTTCATATTGCGGTTAATGCGACTATATTCTGCATGCAAAATGTAATGTAACAGTACAACACAAGACAAAATGAAGACAAAAATAACGTAAAATTAGTTAAAAGAAACTTGATGCCAGAAAATAAGGAGAAAAATAAAGCATTGCTTTCTAATGTAACTCAGTTAAAGTAGCATGCTCATGTGGCAGTAAAGCTGAAACAAAAATAGAAGAAAAAGTAGAAAATTGGGGGTTATTATTTGAGTAAATTCTGCATGTAAGTGTGTTTTTCTGTATGTGCGTTTACATGAATTGCAGGCCAGATGGCTCAGTACACAGCCAGTGTGCTTTGGCTCTGACTGCTTCCAGATTCTGAGAAATACTCTGAAAACTACAAAAACAGCATTATTCCTAACATTGGACACACAGAGCTTTGTGTGTTTGCTTGGATCGTGTTTTATTATTTTACCATCTAAAATTAAATTTTTTTTGCTTAACCCATGGACATGTTTTTGTACATGAGAAGGGTCATGTCAACTTAAACGGGTCAGCTTTATATCCTCCCTCTCACCTCCTTATCTCTATAAGGCATGAAACAGAAGTAAATCCTTTAAACGCTGATCTTGGATCAGTCACACACAGGTTTAGTGACAGTCATTTATAATAATGACGAAACAGATATCCATACTGCAGCAACGAGAAATTGATTTCTTTCAGTTTCAATGTTTTTGAAAATGACCCTTTGACCGGACTGTCTCCATCATCCAACTCTATAAAAGTGTTCCCCAGAGGCACAATAAACTCTTGCAGCTTCATTTTCAGTAGGTTCAACCCTGCGTGCAGTTGACCTCGTCTCATTTAGACCTCATACATGACTCATTGATATTTCTGGTACTTTCCTTTTTCATTTAAAGGCAGTAAAGTGGGCAGCTTCCTCTCGCTTTTACAATTTATAACTACATAAGAGTGGGGTAGTAGCAGCAAGTTGTCCAAGAAAAGTGACATGCCTGGAGAGAGAAAACCAGCAAGCATTTTTATTACCTTCTCCTTCTTTTTCTTTGCACTTTCCCCCTCTCAACTTACATTTTAGAACTTTTAGGACCAAAATCCCTTTTTCAAGCAGAACTCATTGCCAACAGAGTCTCTGACTTCTATTATAGTCATAGACTGGTTAGACAAAGCTTTCTCTGTACAGAGGAATCCCTTCTGCCTTCACAGCTGAGTATCAACCTGGAATCTCTCCCCATGCTCTAAAAGTGTTATTACTCATCACAATTCTCTCTCTGTCCTCACGGCCTTTTCTCTTTCACCTCTATTTCCATGCTTAACATCATCTTAGCTGGTTGATGTTTTTGGTGTTTTTCACTTCTAAATTAATTCTTAGAAATGTATTCCTACATGACCCCAATGCATAACTTGTTACATCAGATTAGTTGAGACGTATTTTGGTGTTTGGTTTTATTTTGTGTTTTTAAATGTTGAATGTGCCTGTTTGAGAAATGGATGGAAACAGAGAAACAGTTGGTGCAGAAAGAATGCGTCTGTCGCAGGACAAAAGCAGGTCGAGAATGATAATGCCGGGTCGAGAGAGCTGGGCTTATCCCAACCGGCAGTATGGATTTCCTGCCTGCAGCCTCCTTTCAGTCACATCCAACACAAACACTCAGACAACTACACACAGGTCAGTGACAAAAAGTTGTGCATCTGAAATTAGAAAGTAGCTTCTAAAACTTTTTACAATACCTATATACTGCCATAGTGTTATTAAATGTCTCCTCTTGGTGTTCCCTTTCTACATAAAAATTCAACATAATTATTGACACTGAAGTTGCATATTTAGAAGTCTTTAAAATGCAATGCAACTCTATACCAGTAGCATTCTGTCAGGGCAAGCAAGAAAAGCAGTGCTTGTCCAGTGAAAGCTAAAAATATTTAAAGTACCAGAGTGCACCTCGTCTCTTCTCATCTGAAACTGCTTTCAGAAACTGTCTCACCTGCTTCTATCCTTTAAATTGCTGCCACCTTGTGACTGGCAAATGGCTATTGTCTCAGGAAGCAGGCTTAACTCTGCTTCACTACAATCTTATTAAAATCTGTGTAAGGTTGGGATTTTGTGTCCTATGACCCATTATGACCAGCTTGTCACACTCAGAGGCCAGCAAGCCATCTGTGATTTATCATCTTAAGAGATTAACAAAATTTCTCTTATTTAGTTATTTAATAATTTTTTTAGCACATGGCTGAAAACAGAAATGTTTGTCAGCATATATAAAAGAGTAAAATGAATTATAAAAATATTGCATTTAAACAAATTGTTTCAATTTAAGCTTCTTTTTGCCCTTAATGCCATAACATTATGAGTTTTTGGGACCTCAAGTAACACCATCATCACTTCACTTGTCTCTTGTAATTCTTGCTAAAGAATAGAGAAGCATACGTAGCTGCAGTGGTTGCAAAGAGAGCTACATATGGGAACAGAATGAGGGAGGATAGGTGACACATTACCCAGCAGGATCATGATGTTCTCATGGTTAATGATTTTTACTGCACATGCACATTTGCGCAGGCGTTCCGTAGCCCGTTTGCAGACATATTGAGGGTAACTGTTTTCTTTTGAATTGCCATAGAAACCTTAAAACATTTCAATCTGTTAGGCCTGAGTGAACTAAACTATGACTCATTTTAACCCCTCCCAGGACAACAACACACACATCTAGCATGGATCCCTCCACCACTCTCTCCCTCTCTCTCTCACACACACACATACCAAACAAAACCTCATCATGAATCATCTCACATCCATAACCGGCACACAGGTCGAATTCTAGAAAACAGCTAACTGACTGCCGCTCTGCCTTAACTGCAACACAAGTGACACGGTGTCTCAAAGCAAATTCCCTCCATATGTTTTCATTTACTTTTGGCTCGCGCTTTTCCATGATGTGAGACAGAGAAAGCCCTCTGACGAGCGCTGATAGTACATGATCGGCTTGAGGGATGACGGCCATTAAAGCTGTAAAATATGAGAACCATGTGCTGAAAGAAAAAAAAAAGCTGACTGACAGTGATATCTTTAGATCCCGTGCCAGAAATAACCCAGGAATCCCAACAGACAGGTAATTTAGCTGCCTCATCTCAGGAGCTAAATCAAGAACATGGCCCACAGCTTGAGATGAGACCGACCACGTGAATAAGTCCCGTGTTGTTGGGCTACTTGCGTGTAGACGTGTACCAGAGCAGCTTTATAAGATCTGCATTTCAGGTATGGAACATATAATAAAAATAATAATAAAGAAAAGAAGAACAATACTGTGGATGCCTTATAGCATCCACACTAATCATACCTGCGTTTGGCATAGGATGTATTAAGTAATGTTTTTGCTGGATCTCTGCTCTAATCTGCATGTTTACTCATGATAATGATGATGAGTATTTGTGTGAGTTACAAGCTATAAAATACAAAAGGCAAGAGGTGATGGTGGGGATGGTGGGGCTTGGCATGATTTGGCTGCTCCATAGTATAAAATTCCACTAAAATTACAGTAAACTCCCTTGTTGCCAATTAGCCAGATGCATGCGAGACTGCAGTCACAGACTTTGCCTTATTCAGTTCCCAGAAGGCTGTGACACCACCTCCTCCACCACCTTCTGCTTCCTCTTCCTTACCCTACTGGATCTCCTCCACATTCAAACCAGATGAGCCAGTCCCACAACACAACAACAGCAACAAAAACTAGACATGCTGATGTCGGTTCGTCTGGTTCCCCACCACAGTGAATTTTGAAGCTCAGGTCAGGTTTCTGAGGTGAGTACAGCTGAATACTGCTTAAAGGTGGTCCCCTGTGACTTGCCTTATTGCCCTAATTGAGTGTGTATGTCACATTTAACAAGGGGTGTCTGGTTTCTGTCTGGCCAGAAAGAGGCAGAAAAGAGCGACCCTGACTTTCCTGCAAAACGGCTGACTTACTTCACCCTGTTCAGTAGTCTCCCTGCGGAGCTTTCCTTTTCTCCAAATAAATAAATAAATAAATAAGTAAATAAAGCCCAGGAAGGAAGCACAATATTATTTTTTTTCTGTTCCACATTTTTAGTGCAAAGCGCTCTATTTATGGTTAGACAGCTCCAAAGGGTGTATTTTTGTTTCAAAGCTTGCATGATAGATCATCACACCAGGGTTCCTCGCCCGAGGGAGACGACTGAACCTGATCCACAGAAACGAGGCTGGGAGGAAACACAAAAAGAAACCTAACCGCTATTGGCCTGTGCAGCTTCAAGTAAAAGACTCAACACGAGAGCTAAAATATGAGACCCAGCTATGACCATGAAGAGGAACAAGCAGCGCTGTAATGGCTCACTCCTACCGGCACTGTAAAAGGGTGGAGGAGAGGCTGGCTCCAATACAGAGGGAGGGACTGAGTGTTCAGAGAGCATGGAGCTTCATTCACTGCGCTAAACACACACACACACACACACACACATGCTCTGTAAAGCTGTTCTCAGGCTGAGAGAAAGGAGTGGAGCAGAGGAGAGGACAGCACGCTCACGCTGTAAGTTTA
>VUQR01018300.1:24695-48932 GCA_015108515.1 Hemichromis elongatus | reverse complement strand
CCTTCTGCAAAAAAAATTATCTAAAAAAAAGCATCCAAAATAAACTGTGCTGAGCTGGTCCACAGTTTTGATCGCTATGCTCTAAAGCCTTTCCAACCAGCTGCTTATTTCCACAATTTGTAGTCACATTGTGATCCAGCTTTATGTCTTTTCCTCCTAGCGTAAGATTAGGAGCTTTCATAGATGTTCTTCCTGCTATCTCTCTGTCCCCAACTCTTTCATTTTTATCCCCGTCTTCCTTTCTCTCGGTTTCTCGCTCTCCCTCCTTCTGTGTCTCTCTCAAGCATACTAATGTCCTCCTTGTTGCCTAGGTAACTATTATGGGACCCCCAAGCCGCCAAGGCAGCCCATCATTGGGACAGTGATTCTCAGTGATGCAGGCTCCCATCAGTCCACCCCAACACGCACCAAGTCCTACAATGACATGCAAAACGCCCGCGTAGTGCCTGCTGACGACGACGATGACGACCAGGCCACGGAAATGAACAACAGTTTTACAGGTGAGGACACTGCTGCCGATCCCAAAGTTTGGAAATGCAGCTTTCCCGGTTTGCGCATGTGTAGCATCGCCTGTGTGCTTTGCTTCTTCTCCACTGGATGTCTGTTTAAGCGTGTCTCAGTAAACATGTATGTGCCCAAGATTAGGAACACAGAAGGAAAGAGATAATGTGTGTGTGTTTATTATCCTCTCCTCTGCTGTACGGTGTTGGGTGTCTGGCAGTTACATCATGTGTTTGTGATGCTGATTCCTTTTCTGTGAGCCTCCAAACACTGCCATCTGCCTGTGAGGACGGGTGTAAGTGGGGGAAGGTTTAGATTACAAACTGCACTCACTGTTCATAATTTTCTCCTTGCCACCACCTTGTTCTTGTATCCCTGACTTTATCTTTTTCTCTTTTTTTGTTTTAAAGCTTTTTCTCACTAAATTGCCCCTGACATTTTTTTCGCATTTACCGATTCTGAATATTTGTCCCTTGGCTGATTGACATCATGTTTATGCCTGCTGATTCTCAGCATATGTCAAGAGATTAGCTGCCATTATAAACTAATTCCTAAACAAAAAACTAAAAAATGAGCCAAAGTTTTTTACGATTCTCTTTCTTCTGAGAGGGTTTATCCTGTTTTGAGTGCAAGACATGGTCTGTTTTTTCCTTTTTATTACTTGATCCTGTGAAACTATACCCTCTCTGTGTCCTCCTGCTAGTCTGCCAAAGTGTTGAATTTGCATTTGATCAACCCTGAAAAGCCCACGGAAGTGGTGGAGGATATTTGGCCAACACTGGGGCGGGAATGGGAATGGGGGCTGGGATTTACTAGCTTTAGGAGAAAAAGGCCTGTGGGCAGAGGTAAAACTGGTGGGGGGTTAAAGTGAGTTTGAGAGGCAGTTGCTGAGGAAATTAGCATATTCCTGTGACCCTTTTCAATACACTAGAAATGGGAGGGAACCAAACAGAGGGAAGGAGAAGTGCTAGCACTTTAGTGTGGCTAGAGTTGCATGACATGGTCTAAAGAGAATCAAGACTTGGCATGTTTGCTTTTTTTTAATCTCTTCCTTTCCTGCATGCATGAAATGTGATTATTATTTGTTTTTTTGTTTGTTTTCTGTGTTGTTGTTACGTCACCCAGGATCCTTAGTACGTAGTCTCTTTCCCTCTCCTTTGCTGTGCACAGGTAACCCTAACGACCAGGATGAGAGCCGCAGCGGCATTCTCCGGCCGTACCCTGCACGTGACAATGCTCTATCCTGTGGTCTGAACAATGCGGCCACCTCTACCACAGAAAGCGGGCAGCAAACCCTTGCAGAACCGCAGGTCTCTCCGGAAGACCCGCTGGGACCACTGCCTGAAAACTGGGAGATGGCCTATACGGAGAACGGGGAACTTTACTTCATAGAGTATGTATCAACAGACTCTCGACGCCGCCTGTTTATACATTTCTGGCCATGGCTCATGCTGTAGTCGGTGTTTTCTGCATTTTACCTGCACTATTATCCCTTTTGTTCGTCCAGTTGCGTGTCTTCCCACTTGATTTGGTTTTTAGGCCTTCCCAGCCAACCTGCCCAGCCCCCTGGGTGCTACTGCTTTCCTGTTAATCCCTGCATGTCCCGATCTCAAAAGGAGATCACATCCTGATCACCTGACTACCTCCACCTCTCTGTCCTCTCTGCAGCACGGCAAAGGCACAACACCAGGACATGGCTGTGTATTTTCAGAGCTTGTATGTTCATTTCTGCTATCACTGAATTACAGAATGTTCTTGTTTAACAATTGAGGGAAAAGTCAGGTCGCTTACTGTTTGTTTCCTTCCTGTGCCTCTCGGTTCTTTTCATTTGTGTTTGCAGCACACCTTCTGTCCTCTGTAAACTTGCTGACATGTTTTTCCTAATTCTCATTGATGCATTCGTGTCCCCCTGCTGTGCTTTTATATGTCAGTCTGACAGCCTGTGTTGAATTATTCGGTTCTCTTGTTTGCTTCCTCTCAGCCACAATACAAAGACCACATCATGGCTGGATCCTCGGTGTAGAGACAGAGCCTCCAGACCGCTAGAAGAGTGTGATGATGATGGTAAGCTTCTCTTCCTCATTTACAAAATCAAAGCGTTCATTCACACTCCTGTGTAGTGGTTCAGGAACAGCAGGGGATGCTCGATGTCTCAGAAGTGAGGCTCCCCTTGTTTATTGAGTGATGCCATTGTTAATTTCTGGTGCTGTTTTTAGTACATTCATTTGGTTTTGATTGAAAGATTTGTTGGAATTTGGAATGTGCTACATTTGTCTTGTTGTGAGTTCTATTGTCATCAAAACCTGACACAGAATTTTCAAATAAACAGAAAAAAAGTATGATAAATTCCAAATGACACTTTGTTTACTGCTCACTCCAAACACAAATTGCGTAATTGCCCCATCAAGTGGTGAAATCTAGAATGGCACCCCCAAGTTTCACTAGATTTCTTAGGGTATTTTGAGATGTTGTTAATATCCCAAGATAGAAGTCTTTTTCTAAGGGCTTTTCCTTTGTCTTTCTCCGACTGGTCACGTCATTCCTTATTTGCTTTGGATCTCTGCATCCTTGATCCACCTTCCATCCGCTATCGTCCCTTTTTTTTTCTTTCCCCCTCTTCATTTTCTCTTCTTTGTTTCATCCTGCTTTGTCATTGGAGAAGAAGGGATACATACAGAAGACCCGGAGAGTGATCTAGGTAAGGTTTTTGAAGGTTTTGTGGAGGATATTCTGCTAGATTAAGACTATATTATTTCAAACATGCCATTCAGATCTGATCATCTTAAGAAAAAGGAAATTTAATTGGGCATCTGTTTCAGATCCAAGGCCCTGAATTCTGTCAAGGAAATGTTTTAATTTAGTTTAGAGAAAAGGTAGCTGCAAGGGTGTAAAGGGCATGCATGATGCTCTAGTGCAAAGATACATTTTCATCCCATGGTGCTGAGGGATGATGAGCATAATAAATTCTGCTGGATTTTGCAAAAAAAATAAATAAATCTCAAAATATCTCACAACATTATCAAGCAGAGGTGTTAGTAAGAATACAAATGCCAGATTCATCAGAATGGATGTTCAATCTTTAATCTGCCAGCTCCAAACTACAAAGAATGTGTAATGTCTTATTTCACCCACGTGAGAATAGTATGGTAGATGGCTTTAGTTCAAGGATGGTAAATAAATCTGTCTAGTGTACCATCATGTCTTGCATCCTAGCACGTGTCGATTTTTGGCTGTTGGTTTTATCTAGATATCTCTCTAGGCTTTAGGCCTGCAATGCAACCACAGTATTTATCCATCACATGCATTACAGTGAAATATACTGTATGCTATTGTTGAATCCTGAATTTTTTTCCTAACATTCATTTACCGAGGTTGTTTGATTAAGGAGTTCCGACTCATGCAATCTGCATCGGATGCAATAAAATATGATGTTATACTGCATATATATAGTATAAACAAGAAGAGTTATCAGCTGTAAGTGCACTAGTACTCATTTGTAATAGGTTATATTAAGGTTTTGCTGGGAACACCGGTAGATATATGCACTCAGTTTTCTCACAAGCAGGCAAATTGCTCAGCTGCTGATTCTCATCCCATTTGCAAGGAACACTAAAACAGCCCTGCAATGGAACGCAAGCTCAGTCTTAAACAAGACTTTGAATGTCTGGCTTCAAGCCTTTATTATTCCAGGCTGCTCGGATGCAGACAGTCTGTGATTATTGATTGTGAAATCCAGACTCTTATAAGAGTGTTTACTGGACTTCAGAGAAGCCCACAGGAACATAAGGAGATAATGTCTTTGTCTGAAATCAAATACAGCGAGATAGGAGATCTGAGATGCCAACATCTTAATGGGAACATGTCAGTTTAATAGGCGTGTGGTCATGAAATGTGGTTAGGTCTGTGTTCAATGTGTAGGGGTGTGTTCACAGAGGTAGTGATGTAACTTATGGTAATACTTAGAAAAACAACTGCATCATGCTTTTCAGTTACTTATTAAATGGTCGGACTGGATTTGTTGCCACGTGCCTGTCGGTCTTGTTTGAAGCTGCTTGGTGTTATTTTCTCAGTTATTGTGTTTTGGCCATAATGAGGATAATAAAATTGGTTACAGGCGACTGGAGAGAGATCCAGCTTGTTATTTAATAATACTTTATTACTGGTGCCCGTGTATTGGAATCCTTACTATGTAAAGGGGAAAGAGAAGAGTCTGTTCTCTAAGCACAGTTGTACGAAAAGTAATAAAGCTGAAGTTTTTACATGGAGCGTGGAAAAGTGCTTTTTAGTGCTCAGCAGGACAAAACCAAAACTGCAATTTCATCAGCTTTTGGCATGTATGTGAAAATCTGTCGCTTGGATAAAGGCCGCCTGTCCTTTCTTGTGAAATAGTTTTACTCTTATAACTGTGGGAATGAAAGACTGTGTTGTCCAAAACCAAACAATCCCACAGAGCTCTGCTAATGACTGAGGGGGAAAATGTAATTTTGTCTTTAATGCTGTGTACCTTCTCTATTTCAGAGCTGCCTCCAGGATGGGAGAGGATAGATGACCCAGTGTATGGGGTGTACTATGTAGAGTAAGTGAATCTCTTTATTGGCAGCTTGCAAAGACAAACGGGGGGGTTTCTCCAGATTCAACGCCCTTTTTACAAATCTCTTCTCTGCTTAAGTGAATCTGAGACTAATCAGTCTTCAAGTTATTATCTTGTTCTCTCTCCCTCTCGCTCTGTCTCAGTCATATAAACAGGAAGACTCAATATGAGAACCCGGTGGTGGAGGCGCGGCGTCGAAAAATCCTCGAGCAGCAGCAACAGCCGCAGCCTCCAGAAGGTGAGCGGTATATTCGAGGTTCGTTTCCTGCCCTGGCACGGCACCATTTCTTTCTTTCTTCATGTCTGTCAGTGTCATGTCCTTATAGTTTGTCCACTACTATCCAGGGCTTTGGCCAGACTGCTTGTCTCTGAATTAATTCGACTTTAACTTAACAAGAATTTTTTGGGGTTTTTTTTGGGGGGGGGATTAACAGGATTAACGATGGATTCTCATAAGGACGTTTCACAAAAGTAGAACTGGCCCAAGCCAGGGGTTGTCTTTGATGTTTAGGTTTTAATTTATGTGATTTATAGTCATAAGTGCCATTTTGTATTTGATCATTTATCCTGCATTACCATGAAAAGGCAAGGATCATGTTTACTTTAGAGATTCAGAAACTTTCAGTTTGCAGTCGAGGGTGAAAAGACAGAAAGCGGTGAGGCAAAGATACATGCACGAGGATAAGGGCTCACGATGGTGGACCAACAGCAATAAAATGCATTGAAACGCAGCAAATTAACTGGCCTGCAATAGCCAGTGTTCTGCCTTTGTAGCCATATGCTCTTTTCTTTTTTCTTAGCTGTGCCAATCCATGAGCAAATTAAATGGGTTCCAGTATCTCTTCTTTTCTCTGTAGAAGTAACTTCTGTCTATTATTTATTCAGATATGATCAACTCAGTTTAAGTCACTGTTGTTCAAGCTACAGAAAAAAACTCAACGCAGTGGCATAACGTCTAGTGTAATGGTAACTGAACACAGACACAACGGTCGTCATTTAAAGTCGTCGTCACTGAAAGCTGCCTGTCCATATGAACACTGGAGAACAGAAGTGCCAATAAGTAACTCTGCATATTTTTAAAAGTGCCACTGACTGCATGATAACATTCCTCTTCACCAAGCCCACAAAATGTGATAACTGCATTTCCCAGTTTGCATGATGTTAGTCAAAGAATAATAGAGTAACAACATCCATTTCTATTAATTGTTTTCATTTTTTTTTAACAGTACTAACGCTCAGACTGTGTAAACAGTGTTTTTAATATGACGCTTTTGCAACAACAGATATAATTTTGCTGCATAGCATTTGCTGAGATCAACAGTATGATATACACGACAAAAAACACTAGTAGAAGTACAGATAAGTATGAATAGTACTTGCTTTCAGCTCCGTGTTTGTGTGTATTTTGCTGTTAAGTGTTTCTGTGTGCATGTGTGGCATGTAAATACACCTCTGTGTCGTGCGTGTGTAGATTAACGTTTGAATCCAAATGTGTCTGTGCAGAGTGGATAGAGGAGCACTCGTCTGCAGCAGCTCCACTGGCAAACTACGCACCAAACCATCTGGAGACCTACAGGGACCCACAGGTCCCACCGACTCTACCTCCTGGCCCGACAGGAGGCAAACGTAAATCATTATGTTTTCAGACTTTATATATTGTTACTATTTGGTTTTTGAGTTGTTTCAGCTCGCTTTTTCTTTGTCTGTTTGTGGGTGGCGTTACTCAGAAGGTAATTTTTGGAGTCCATTTGGACCTTATTCCAGGAATTTTTGGAAGGATTCTATACAGTTTTATAATAGAGAAAAATTTGAGTTTTCACACAATTTCAAGAACAACAAAAAATGTGATTAAAAACCAATCCAGAAAGCCTTCTGGGACTGATTTCATGTCTTCATCGAGGGAATTTTTAGCTTTGGCTGAGAAATACCACTGGACTACTACTTCTTTTTTTTTTTTTTCTTTCATTATTTGCTCTTAAGAGTCCCAAAACTACATTGTGTATAAAATACTGTGCCGTCCACCTAATAGCCTTAAATGGTACATTTCACAGAACAGTCAGTTTCTGAGAAAACAGCTCCTTTGTCAGGGATTAAGAAATCTTGCCAATATCCCAACTTCTGTTATTATACCCTTTCTGCTCAAAGCATTGAAGAAAAATGAATACCTCAACCATCAATGCATTATTGTGAGATGGGTAGTAGTGCTGTAAAAATAGCATACTGTATATTGCAAATGAATCCAAACCAAAGAAAATAAAGTAGGATTCAAATGGATGCAAGATGAACACAGTGTCCAGTTTTAAAACCCATCAAGTTTGTTTGAGATGAACTGAACAGAGTTCAGCAAAGCAACCTAGTAAATGCAATACTTTTCTTTTTTTCTTTCTTTTTTTTTTTTTAGGAAAATTCTGCAGTAACTTTGCATGCTTTGCAAATTATGTTTCCTTTTTCATTGTCATCAGTAGGCTTAGCCACAAAATGGCTAATTCATTCAGAATAAATGTTCAAAGATGCACTGTGTAAATATCAGTACTGACTGGAGAAGTGGGTGTGGTTTGACCAGTAGTGTTGTTTAAGTGAAAACAGCAAAGTAATTTCAAAAACATTACTTTTGTTTTAATTTCCACTACAAATTACAACTGGCCTTTTTTTAAATAGTCATCACATATTTAACTGCAGTGAATTCATGTGACTTCTGAATCTGAGGGACAAAATTCCCAACATACCACCTAAAAGTTATGGATGTTTTATAATGCATGTCATGCAAATGGATACAAGAGTTGTTTCTGCCCCACTCTGCAGGGGGGAAACCTTTCTTTACAAGAAACCCAGCAGAGTTGAAAGGAACCTTCATCAACACAAAGCTGAAGAAAAGCTGCCGCGGCTTCGGTTTTACTGTGGTTGGAGGAGACGAGCCAGATGAGTTTCTACAGATCAAAAGTCTAGTGCTGGATGGGCCCGCAGCTTTGGACGGCAAGATGGAGACAGGTGCAGTGCATAACCACCATCCACAGAGGGCACTGTTTTCTTTTTTAAAACATTTTGTTGTTGTTTCCTGAATCCATCTCTTTATTCTTTGAGTCTGACCGCCACACAGCTGTGATTAATGCAAAATATCGCTAACATTGTAATGTGAATCTTACCTGATAGAGGTTTTAACTGTGTAAACGACAACATTACTAATATTGTGATCTTTCTTTGTGCAGGTGATGTCATAGTCAGTGTGAATGACACCATTGTGCTGGGCTACACCCATGCTCAGGTTGTGAAGATCTTCCAGTCCATCCCAATCGGCTCCATGGTCGATCTTTCTTTATGTCGTGGGTACCCACTGCCCTTTGACCCTGATGACCCCAACACTAGCCTGGTGACATCGGTCGCAATATTGGACAAAGAGCCTATCATTGTCAACGGACAGGAAACGTTTGACCCACCTTCCAACCAGGCCGGACCCATTAACGGCTTGCGTGAGCCACGGCCGCACAGCCCGTCGGCTGAGGTGGCGTCTAACGGCTCACACGGCTACACCAGCGACGTGGTCACCTTGGCCTCGTCCATAGCCACCCAGCCCGAGCTCATCACTATCCACATGGAGAAGGGAGACAAAGGTTTTGGCTTCACCATTGCTGACAGCCTGACAGGCGGAGGTCAGAGGGTCAAGCAAATAGTGGACTATCCGCGGTGCCGTGGCCTAAAGGAGGGAGACATTCTGATGGAGGTCAACAAAAGAAATGTCCAAAACATGAGTCACAACCAGGTGGTGGACCTGCTGAGCAAATGTCCCAGAGGCAGCGAGGTCACTATGCTGGTGCAGAGAGGTACGTATTACAAGTCATATAAATGTATATCAACAGCGGATAAACAGGTGCAGGTAGTCAAGTTTTGACATGAGAGGCTTTGAGATCAAATACACAAAAGAATGTATTGCTGCACAGACAACAGTTTGAACAGTTGGCACACTAAAAGTAATAAGGGAAAAAAAAATAGCAGGAGAGACAAGTGAGGAGGAGAGTGGGTGGCAAGATGAAAATTGGACGGACCAGAGCGAATGAAATAAGAAGAGGTAAAGAAACCATGGGATGAATTAGAATGACTGTGGACGAGCAGATGAGTGTGGGAAGGAGTGGGAGGACGGGTAAGAGCTGAGATGGATGAATGAGAGGGGAGGAGAGGAGGAGCACGTTAGGTCAGGGACTCGTATATCAGAGTCGGCCTTCACTTACCTGATGTTAGTTATCTGACATGTTGAGCGAATGCTGTGACTTCTCATCTTCTGTATTGATGTGTTTTATTTCCAAATTACACCGGAAATTACTTTGATCCTGAAAGCATCCTGAAAAGTCACTGTTGAACAATTTCGATTCTGGCCTCGGCTATAATGGTTGTTTTTTGGGGGGTGGGGGGGTTGTGTTGACGTGATTTTGGCCGTTTCATTTCTGTCTGCTCCCTAGCCAATCTTGTTCCGAGATGCTGCACTTTTGACCTGAAATGACCCGGTGTTAACAGTTTCTCTCTCTGAAATGTCAACAAAACATTTTGCGTGTTGGAGTTTAGAGCATTCGTGTGGCTACTGAATGACATTCAAGGTCCCTCATTTGTGTTGAGTCCTTATTGTGGTTAAATTGTCATTCATGTTGGCTGACCCAGATCTGTATTAGTGGCAGGTTGCACCCCACATCAATTATGTCCTCTAATGAGCTGACCTTGTGCACTGCAGCTGGAATAACACTGCTGTATTGTGTTAAATGTCAGCATCATTATGGACCAGTGTGGGGGGGGGGAGAGAATAATATGGATGCAGAGCGGTATTCCCCCTGACAGAGCAGAGAGGGAGAGGTGCAAAAGTAAGGCGGCCATAGGCAGTGACTGGCGACTGACAGCAGCTTAGATCATCTCTGTTTTGTTTGATATCAGCCTGCCAATACTGTTGGATCAGGTGAGTGACCAGGTGATGAGGGACAAAGTACACAACCACAGGCTCCTGGACAGTTGACGAAGTGTAATTGTTCAATTTATGTTTTAATTTTTTACAAAAGTCAGTAAAACTCCTGCTAAATTTGACAAATTTATGGTTGATAGAAAGAAATGTAAGTCCTGTGCTGCGTGATATTTTTTATTAACTGCTGACAACACAGCATAGGGGCATTCATTCATTCAGTTATGGTAAATTATGAGTAGGCGTACGTGACAGATTAACCAATAAATCTGAAAAATAGTTTATTGTTCTGATGTTGGGATTGAGATTTGTGCTCTGTTTTCTGACAGTGATGCTGTGACCTTTTCAAGGATCGCTAGCACAAAATTGTTCCCAAACAAGTTATAGGAGGTAAAAAGAGTGAGATAAGAGGAAAGCAGAGGATGAGAAATATGAGAACCAGGGATCATGTTTTGAGAAACTGGAGGTGGAGGATTAGAGGATAGAGTGTGAGATTTGCTGAACAGCACTGAAAGTTCAGCAAGGGGAGCATATATGAGGAGACTGGTTTTTGAGATGGAGAGGAGGAGGAGGAACAAGGTGGACTTCAGCTAGAAGAGAAGTTTAATCGGTTCATCTGTGACTCATCAATCTGCGTCGTCTGACTCGGAGTCAGCAGAGTCCGATCTTAGGAGAAGGCGCAAATCACAAGGTCAGAACATCACAGTAATTTATCACCACGATTGTTTTCCATTCAAATATGACAGCTATTTTTCTGTTTCCCACGCTGAGTGCAATTTTTAGTCTGCTTTTCTTTTAATGTAAAATATTCTGTGGCAAAACCAAATATAGATCTTCACAAATTGGGAAAATATGCAAAACAAAAACTAACAGCTTTTTTTTGTTTTCTAAGAGTTTGAGTTCTTTCTATTATGACATATGCACAACATAGCGAGGAAACATCTTCTGGAGTCGTACAGTGGTTTGTCCCTGTCTCTCTGAGGCAGCATTGCTCTGAACTCCACGGTGTCGGGGCAGTTCGGTGGTGGTTAATGCGATGTAATGTGCACAGTGCATTCACAAGCTCTGTGACAGAACACATTGGTTGTGCATTTGCAATAAGCTGTTGTGTATTTTACTGCTACTGTAATGCTCCCTGCAGTGACATAACAGTGACATTGGCGATCGCTGCTCTTCCAAATGTGTAGTTATCGAACATCTCGAGCAGAGGATTTCAAAGTTCTCATGACTGGATTCGAGAGCCTTCATATTCTGACTGGCTTCACAGAATAAAAATGCAGTTTTGTTTTTTATTGTTGCAATGTTTTAACATATGCTGCATTTCTCTGATATGGAAAAGTTCACTGTGATGACTTAAAACAAAAGGGAAAAATCCTCCTTTAGTCATCACCTGTGCTGCTATATAATAACTTGGCATGAACTATGGATGATTAAAATGTTCTTTCCTCACTACACTCTTGCTCCACTATTGGCCTTGCGGGCTACACTTTGAGGAGTCTAGATCTAGAGGAAGACAGAATGTGTGTGCAATTAAAATGAGCTGTACAAAGTATCTTGTACAGGTGAAGGAAGTACATGTTAAACTCCTGCAAAGAAGATATTAAAAATCCAAAACGCAGTCATGGATAGTGTCCTCGAGCCGGGCGGATATTTTCTGATCTAATACCGCTGTACAAATGAATCCACTCTCATGTGACTAATGTGCAGGCAGGAAGTGTGAATAGCAAGATATACTTTTTAGCATTTTAATGCACATTTTAAGTGGTTTTTTTTATTTCTTAGAAAACTTTAAAGACAACATCTGGTGTTCTCAGCTACATGATTTTTCTATGTAAAGGAGGCCAGGCCAACTATGACTGCTCCATCTTGTCTTCCCATCGTTGTTGCCATGACAATCGTGCACAGAGCTCCTGTCCCCTGAGAGACTAAAAGATGAGAGCAAATGAAAACATGGAAGAAAGGAGAAATAGAAATGGAGAGGAAATAAAGGTACTGGAAGAAAAATGCAATAAGAGATGAAGAGGAAGCGGAGGCAATATAATTTAGGGTAGATGAATGGAGAGAACCCCATTGGATAATGGGACAATTCTTGTACGTAGTGAAGGGACAAATATTTACAGATCATCTCAACTAAAGGGGAGTATTACTCATGTTGTACGCCCTCTGACCATGTGTATATAGAAAACCTGGAGGAAGGACCATTTGCACTCTTCACTCTGTGTGGGCTCTGCATAGACCCACCAAGGCCACAGCATCAGTCGCACAGTGAAATAGTGGGCCATTCACAGTGCTGCAGATTCAGTCTAAAAAAACCTCAAGCTTTTTCACTGCTTGTCACTCCAAGATTGCATACTTTCTACCCACACTACAATGCAAAACACAATGCGAAAAGCCATTTTCTCACATATACATAGTACTTTTCCATTTTATATTGTCTATCAGACACTAAACTGTTTTTAACCTGCCGGCTTCACAGTACAACATGCGTGTGATGCCCAGTTACGCCAGTATGAGGATAGAGTAGGTAACTGTCTAGGAATCCAAAGTGAGTGAAAAAGAAAAACTTGTGTGCCGCTTATTATGCCGTTAACGTCTTCATCTGGAATGCTGCGTGTTGTCACAAGCACACTTCTCTACTGTAAAAGGAGAGGCTGCCTTCTACACACTGGTGCTCAAAGCCACTTTCCCATGTGAATGCTAATAGATGCTATCTTACTCATTCCATGCAAAGGTTCTCTCAGCATTAATAAATGTTACCTTTAAGTCGGTCTTTTGTTCTTAATCATCATTTCAGAGTCTTTTAGAGAGAACTACGTTTATTTACGGAATAGTAAAGCATCACTTTACCAGAATACAACGGGATTATGGCACAGGTGCGTAATGTAAATATTGTGCACATATTTGTGTGTACGTGTACGGCGTTTGTACTCTCTGCACAAATGACTGCTCACCTTCTTGAATGCGTGCCGGCATCACATATAGCGTGTATCGCTCTGCGTATTTATTAATGCTTCTTTCGAGCCGCGTGCTTGCACAGACATGCAATCCGCATGCTTATTTCACTGAGCCTCGGCTGCTCATAAATGTTACATTCGAACAGATCCAATCAACTCTGAATTCCACGTATACAACACATCAGCATCACAATGCTAGATTAAGTTAAGCAGATTTAAAGACCGCATCGTGCATGAAGATGTCTTTGCAAAGCAGAATGCAAAGCTACCGTTCTAGCTGACGCACGCTTCGGTGGAGGAATTTAGAGCAGGGGTCAATACGCGTTTGTTCCTCTAATTTTTATTCCCCTTTAGTTCCGTGCTCAAATTTATAACCGTATGGCTACAGTCGAGTTCAATTTCTATACCCTTAATGCTGATTATGTTGACATTGTGGCCAGCTTGGAGATTTTCAGAGGTTGTTTAAAAGTTAAGAATCTTCACTGACCTTCCACACTGGCTCCACAGTGCTGTAAAAAGAAACTGTTATTATTGGCATCTGACCTTGTTGTGTGTGTCCATCCTGTGTTAGACACACCCACACATCCGTGCACATTCACTCTGACACTGTCTCTCTCTCAAGAAAAAAAACGAGCATCCCTCCGCACGTCAGCAGTTGTGAGATGTTGTACTTGCTCCAGTAGCTGGCCCCCTATAATCTGAGAGAGAGAGGGAGAGAAAATGGGGATAAATTATGAATCATGTAGAGAGAGCGGCTTTGCAGCAACAGAGTTTTAACATTTAATGATTTTTTTGCCAATGCAGCAGAAAGAGGCTAAGATGGATGCTTGCATGTTGTTACGTGTGTTAATGTCACTGGAAGTTTCTATTAATAATCCCTGTATATGCCGGTCTGTTAGCTGCTTTATATTTGTATTGGTGTTGACAGCATAGATGGAGTTGTCTGCGACGGATCAGAGGTCTGCAATTAATATAAATGTTGCACTGCTGCTGAAAACGGACTGCCATCGTTGTATACAGAACTACTTGATTGCCGTGGCAACTCCTTGTCCCGATCCCGCCTCATGTCGTTCATGCACTCATTTGTCTATTTTTGTCTCGTGTTGTACCGTAGTAAGAGACGGGCAAAGGAGATTCAAGACAGGAAAATGGCTTTCTTGAAAAGCGATGCGCAAGCTGTGTGTAGGTCAAAGCAGTCAGGTGGAGTCTGAGCTGATAGGTTGGTCTTAGAGGTAAAGGAACATACCCACTGAATAACTATTTGATTGTGATGGATGTGGGGAAAGGCTATTATGTGGAAAAGTATATTAGTCTGCTGTGAATCATCTCTCCTGACAGCTGGCTCCATGTATTAATATTTCATTAGCACAAATGAGATTGATCTTCTTAGTGATTCTTAACACTGTATTAACTGGCACATATATGAGAGAGAGAGAGGGATAGAGGCACAACAAGTCATGGTGCATATATGAAGAGATGGGGGAGGGAACAAGAAGAAGGGCAGAGAGAGAAACCTTCTCATTGTAAGCACTGAGCTAAACAGTGGAGTTGAGAGGAGAGAAAACAGCTCTGTAGTTGCAAAGAGGATGTGCATAGTAAGGCAGAAACTCGGGCTTTCCTTTGACATGATTCGTAAAGTGCTGAGCCCCTACCCTGTGGGTAATAGTTGAGATTCTGTTGCGGAGCTTGTGCTAAAGACGGCTGCTGTGTGGGCTGTGGAGGCAGGACTGTGGCTGCTTATGAGGACCTGTAGCTTGTACCAGCAGTACAAGGCTGCGGCAGGCGGTCAGCCCGTCTAATGCGGATAGATCGGTAGCTCTTCTTCTAGCAGCACGGGTGAGAGCGCGGAGTGGAGCATAAGGGGGAGGAGATCACTTAGATTAGCGAGCAGCCTAGCGCAGTGTGTTGCTCAGAGAGAAAGCAACAGAGAGGGGGAGGAAGAGGAGACAGAACCGGGCCAGTTGCGCTCTGCTTTGCAGCAGGAATCAAGGGTTCATCCGTTTGTCCTGGGGAGTTTTTAATAAGAGGGGACAAGTCAAGAGCACCGCAGGTCATTAATGCTCTCTCTGTCTCTCTGCCGATGTTTTGCAGGAGTGGTGCCAGCCAAGAGGAGTCCAAAGCTGGTGGTGAGTACTATGATCTCCAACTCTTTCGTGTGTACATTTCCTTGCGCTTTCCACTGAGTGAAAAGAGTGCTATTTAAAGAACAAAAGACAGACATCTAATAGCTTACTCCCACTTTACAGTTCTGTATCTAGTGCTTCCAAAATTCTTCCCATTGTTCCTACTTTACTTCTTTCCAAGTCTGCCACTTTGGCTCTTCCTACATCCTTCTGTCTCTGTTTTTTTTCTTTTTATGTCATCTGTTTTTTTTGTATCGCTTTCTCCTTACATCCCTCCACTCCTGCCATGCTGCCATCCTGTGACTGATTAAGCATAGCCTAGGAGGAGCAGTGTAACATTGACCAGCTGTTGGGGAGGGCACACAGCCTCAGATGAGGGAGAATGGGAGAAAGAAGCATGAAGAAAAGAGAGGGGAGAAAAAGGAGGAGAACTAGAAAAATGGATTGGCCCACAGCAGTGAATGCCTGTTATAGCCCACAGATAAAAAGGGAGCACTGAGGCCAACTCGCAGGGAAAAGGAGGCAATGACTCCAAAGTGCACTGGAATCAAACAATTAGGGAGCTGGGGAAGCTGGAGGGGAGACTTCAGTAGATTGTAATGTGTCTTGTAGATGTATTTGATAAGAGAAAAGAGACTTGAAAAACTGGATGGGCAGTGCGAGCGGTCTTTCAGGGGCCAGTGCTTGTATTTGAGAGTCTAAAAGGCTAATTTGTCTTTGTTTTTACAACTCATCAGCCTGATTAAAAAAAATCAGTACAGTCTCCGAAGCGACACCAGTGCAGCTTCAAATTACTGTCACCCTGTAATACCCCCGGAGAGCCACGAAATTTAGATAAAAAAAAAAAGATGTCTACTTGGGGAGGTTCATCCAAGTTGAGTTGCAGGTTCAATTCCTCCCACTTGAGAAGCAGAAATCCTTGCATCCCTGCAAGCCTCAACTCAGCTTGCTGGATATTGGGATTAGGATTAGATTCAAAATGGCATTCGTCAGAGCTGTGGGTGTCACCTATTCAGGTCACATGGTGTGATGGATGGAGGAGGGGGTGGGCACTGTAAGGGGGTTGAGTGGGACCCATAGTGGCCTAGCCTGACTGTCACTTTGGATTAGCTTTCCACTGAGGAAAAGCCAGTTTTCCCTCCCTCTGTGTTATGTCAGTGAAATGTCACGCTGCATGCGACTTCATGTCAGCCCAGAACAACCACTTTGCCTCCAGTTCAGCATCTAAATAGATGCTCACAGTAAACTTCCATATGCAAGAGAGACCGTGCTGTCTCAACTCATTAAGCTAGTCTGCAGTGATCAAACAAGAAGTCAATTTTACATGGCTGTAATGCAGTGCATTACTGGAGTTTGACCCTTCATCTTATATAGTGCGATAAGTGGGACACTGGGAGACTTCTGTCTTTTCTTCTTTTCTTATTCATATCAGAAAAAGCGATTTAGTAATCACATTTGTGCTTTTTCAATATTAGATGGTAGTAATATTATCAGTAGGACATTTTTTATTAAGGTAAAGCCTGTTTTGAAATGAACATCTGCAAATAATAGCACGATAATGTCTATGAACATGTTCTATTTAGGGGGAATAGAACAAAAAGTGAAAGTATAGCCCTGCATTATAAGACCATAAAAACATAGTTCCCTTTATCTCAAACCAAGCATTCAGTGCTATGGGTGTTATTTGCATCGATGCTTAACGATGACTGTATTTCATCTTGTTTTGTCATGTGATTATGACCGTGAAGTAAAGAAAAATAAAATTCAGTTCAATTATTTAATGTGCAACTATTTACACCAATTTCAGTGGGGTTTTTTTTTTTTTCTCTACAGTTGAGATTTTAGTTTGCTTTCAAACCAGATGGCACACATTCCTGTTTCAACTCAGACCAACCTTGATTCTGTTTTCATGCAGAGAACCTTCTGCGATGAACAAAGAATCACAGGGTTTATAAAAGGCAATATCGTTGTTCATTAAAATTCCCTCATATTTCTGTCCGTCTTTGTCTCGCAACCATGGAAACCAAGGCAAGATTTTTTTCTTCTTTTTTTTTAAAGTGGGAGATGTTCTGCTGCATCTAAAAAAGATGACCTTGGATACTTTTCTGTCTTTTTGTCCTCCATCAACTCTTTTTCTAAGTGATCTTGTTTGTCCTCTATGTCACCCTTAACATTGACTCACTTTCTACTCTTTCTTTCTTCTCTTCTCTCTGCCCTCTATCTCCACGTTCTGCATGTATGTTTATATCCACCCCCGTCGCTTATATACACACACCTCAATCTCTCTCTCGCTCTCTCTTTTCTCTCTCTCTCTCTCTGTGTTCTGTCCACCCAGCACCAGCTAGAAAGAAAAGATAGTCAGAGCAGCTCCCAGCACAGTGTGTGCAGTCATCGCAGCACCCACACCGATTCTCCCAGCCACCCACCCTCTGTCATGCCCAGTGAGGCGGTGGTTCCCACTCCTGCTGCCCCCACCCAGCCCCTGCCAGGCCTGCCCCCTCAGGATCCCGCAGATGGCACCCTCACCCTGCAGAAGAAGCCAGACCCCTTTAAGATCTGGGCACAGTCCAGGAGCATGTACGAGAGTCGACGTGAGTATTATTTATTTATTTATTTATTTATTTGAAGAAACTGAAACTTTTGCAGACTTTAGAGTTTAAACATTCAGGAGGGCTTATTCTTTATTCTTTTTTTTACCGTCTGTAAGGATGAGTACAACCTGTCAGTATAGATGCTATGGCTTTGATTCAAGATGAAAACAAAAGGAAAAATAATCTTCTTAAAGATCTGAGGCTTTTCGCCACATATTTTCCATTGTTTTCCTTTGTGTGGGGGCTTTTTATAAATTCTATGCTATGATATTTAACATTATTTTACTGAAGCTAAGTAAGCAATGTCAGTTTAGTGGTACGTACTAGGGTCTACTGTGTGATTTGTGGATTAAACATGTAGGTAGGCAAAAAGACTACAGACTACACTGATCTATCTGAAGCGCAAAAAAAAAAAACACCCTGAAAAAGGCTGTGATTGTTTAAAGTGGATCAACAAATGCATCTGGGGTGCCTGTGCGTTTGTCCATTAATACCTTTCGTTTGTTTGCTCAACAATTGTGTTCTTACCAAGTCGCAGCTGATCCTGTGACAAAAGGTGCCTCCAAGAGAAAAGTGTCCTTGAAAACGCACAAAGCAGTTGACGAGTGCTGCTGTGGCGTTTGTGCATGTCAGTCGCGCACACACGATATTATCCCCAGACTCGGGGATGTGAAATGTGAGTGCATTCAGTTGCACATCATCCAGGAGAAAGACAAACCAACACGCCGCCTTTCCTTAAAGTTTATAAAAGAAAGCGTTTACGTTATCAGTAGCCAAGCAGTTATGCTTCAAAACTAGAACACTAGAAAGTAGGCAGTCTCCACATAAAATTCCACAATATCATTTGCAGTCATGGCCCACTCTTGCATAATTCATTGGGTAACACTGTAAGGGTGTCAAACCACTTATGTGTTTCTAATGGAAGAGTCTGCAAGAAATAGAGGAGTGTGCGATATCCTCAGAAAGAAGCACTCCAGTCGCCCGTTCTGGCTGAATTACATCGTTCACACCTCCTGTACTTGGACCAGTGGTGATACTTAAGAAGAGGATGGATTTGTATGGGCTGTGAAATAAACCTCGGTATTGCCAGAGATTGCATTGTAATTGAGAGAGTGATGTCTCTGGCAAGTCTGTTGCATTAGCTTGTCACACATTTGTGACTGTTCCCAGCCAGATGTGCAAGCTGCCCACATCCTGTGTATTGCAGTGTATTAACAATCATGGCTGCCTGTAGAATCTAGGACTGCTGCTGATTAAATATTAACTGGGCCTGGAGAGGTCTGCTTTAAGCTGTAGCTGATTGGTATATCTGTTTGATAACCCCTGAAGGAGCTCTAGTCTTTTTTTTTTTTTTCTTCTTTCCATTGAGTGGGGGAGGAGAGGCGACACAATGAAACAAGAGAGGGAGATGACGAATGACAAAGAGGCCCAGATTCTGTCTGTTTTCATGTTTATTCATGTGCATGCTGCCACATAAGAGTGAACCCGACTAGAATTTGTGAGCAGGCGCATTCATGCATCCACCAGAAGAGCCCAGTTTCAGTGGCAGAGCAGTGTGGCTGAAAGGTGGGCTTTTGGGAATTCATGTAACCTGTTGCGTGACAAAGCAGCACTGTTAGTTACATCGAGCTTTGATCACTACTCTATTGTTGCGGGTCAGCAGAGGGTTAATTACAAGTCCAACAGCTGCAGTTTAATTCACACTTGGCAATTTATCGAGGGACCTAGAAAACTGAAACTAATGGGTTCACTACTGGCCTTGCGTGGCAGCCGTGTAGACAGCAGGCAGAGCAGGAAGAAATGGCCTGTGCCTTCTGTGCATACTGGCCCTGTGGGTTGAACAGACTGACACCAAATTGCCTGTGTCCTCCTCCACAGTCTGCCCTGTCCGTGCATGCAAATGTGAGGGGAGGTGTGTACAGAAATAGTACATGAAAGGGAGATGCCATAAATTAATGCATGCAAGAAAGACTTGACTGTAAATGAGAGCTAATAATAGGGGCTGTGCATTGAGTAAATTTCTAGATTTCAGGTCTGCAAGTGTGATACGGTGACAGCACGATACCTTGCAGCCTAGTTGGCGCTCTGAACATGAGCAAGAGGCAGGAGCAAGCAGCTGTTGATCCAGCCTGCTCTCATTCTGACACTGTTAGAAATGCAAGCGCCTTATTGATCAGCAGATTTGCCGTAATCAAGCAAACGCGGGAGGCAGAACTATTTGATCAGAGAGAAAAAGGATCCAGTGATCAGTCTAAATGGATTCTAGCAGAAAAACTGGGCGGAACCTGTAAATCTTTGGTTTGGGTTTGGTTGTTGCTCTGAATGAAGTCCTCACTGTTTCTCTTGTTTGTTTCAGTGCCAGATTGCCAGGAGCAGGACATTTTCCTTTGGCGGAAGGACACAGGCTTTGGCTTTCGCATATTGGGAGGAAATGAGCCTGGGGAGCCTGTAAGTCTTCCTTCACTTTAAGTCTCATCAGTTTATTATAATTGCTCATGAATGAGAAGACTATGTTTACATATATATTCATCCACAACGACCATTACTAGATGCTCTGTTCCTTAAGAGTTTCTTTGCTTCATTAGTTTCCGCAGTCTGCCTTTAAACCAAATAGCAAAAGTCCTAATGCATCACTCTCTCTCTTTAACTGGAGCTGTTGCTCTCTGGAGATTTGTATAGATAGCTTGTTAAGAACAGAAAAGGCCTTATCCAACATTCCTCCTGGTTGTGTGCCATATATTTTTCTTAAAGGAGGTATTGAGGAGTGGAAGACGGTGAAATAAAATGGCAGCAGGTTTCAGGTTTGCCCCACAGGAGTTAGTACTTGTTGTTTGTGCCAAACATGCTGCATGGTATTTGTGCACTTGTTTCTGGCAGACCTGTGTGTGTACTCTCCCACACAATGCCTAGAGCACGCTAGTTTCTCCACCGCCCCAATAGGCTGCACCGGCCTTTTTGGTTTTTCCCACGTTAGCCACAAATACCTTGAAGTACTGAAACGATACACTTTGAAAAGCTGTTGCATAAATCACACTCATTCACTGCGGTGTGTCTTGAATGATCTTTTGTTTTGTAAGCTAATGCGTTTACATCATGCATTTGATGTGTTTTCCCTTTGGCAGATTTACATAGGGCACATAGTAAAGTACGGGGCAGCAGATGAGGATGGTCGCCTGCGGTCGGGCGATGAGCTCATCTGTGTGGACGGCACAGCAGTAGTGGGCAAGTCTCACCAGCTGGTGGTGCAGCTGATGCAGCAGGCCGCCAAACAGGGTCATGTCAACCTCACTGTCAGACGCAAGAGCCCTGGATATGGAGGTGAGGAAAGTTTTAGATAAAACTTAAGCGTGTGCATTCATGCATGAGTCACGCACAGTTGCATGTATTTTATGCAAATATATCACATGCTTCTTGCTTGAAATGTAGTCTAAACAGTCTATTCTCGACCAACTCATCCCCAGTTTCAAAAGGAGAAGGTGATGTCCCTCCATCACCGGCCTCCTCCCACCACAGCAGCACCCAGGCACCGAGTCTAACAGAGGGCAAGCGGACCCCCCAAGGGAGCCAGAACTCACTCAACACTGTCAGTTCTGGAAGTGGATCTACCAGTGGCATCGGCAGCGGTGGCGGAGGAGGCAGTGGAAGCGCAGTGGTGCCGGCCTCCCTGCAACCTTACGATGTGGAGATCCAACGAGGGGAGAACGAGGGATTCGGCTTTGTCATTGTGTCGTCAGTTTCCAGGCCTGATGCTGGAACCACCTTTGGTAAGTGAGGCAGACGGAGCTGCAGCTATTTGAGATTGACAGCAACTTCAATTCAGTCTGACAAGAGAAATTATTTTGTTTACTATAGCCTGGCACTGTCTTCAAAGCTACAGACACTTCAATTTGGACATTAATTGAATTTAACAGTTTGATTGTTTGGGCATTTGTAATTTGAATTGGTGCAAGTGATGCTTTCATTTTCTACTATCCTTATGTCTATCATTAATTCACTTTCTGTCTGTGAGCGGGGTGTGCAAAAAACTCTAGTCCTGAAAGATTAGCACAATGCTCTACAAATACTACTGATACTAATTTTCAAACTACACCCCAGTTTGAAAAACGTTTTTTTTCTTCTAGGTTTAATCCAGTTGAATTCTCTAAGAAATGTAAAATTTTAAGTATTAATTACCCCTTTATGTTGACATATGCCGCACATCAGTTTGCATCAGAGTTTTAATCATCCATCCTTTGCAGGCAGTGTTAACACTGTACGCGTCAGTCAAGCAACCGCCACGTGGAGCTCTGTAAAAATATCAAGTCCCTCTTAGTTTTGCTCTGTGATGATTCCTATTAAGTTGTTTTCAAGCAGGATAACTGTGTCCTCTTAACAAATCAGAGGAAGGCAATGCAGTGCTAGCTTAAATGGCTAATTTAGTCATAAATACTTCCCCCAAATCTTAATGGGCATTTTATTTCTTTGTACTTGAGAGTAAACAGGTCAGAATTATACCCCTTCTTTTCCTTTTCCAAAATGATACCGAACTGTTACCACAATTAATATTACCATAACTTTTGTTCCCTATTACACTCACACTATGTCACATGATCATATTCCTTATACACACACATGCATTTAGTTGGAGACAAAAAAACGGTGTATACCTAGAATTACTGCATTCCAGTCTGTCTCATCCAAAGCAAACTGACAGGTGTTACATGAAACTGCCTCCATCTCCATCCTCCAGCAAAACACATCCACACAAAGTATGAAAGCACTACAAAGTTAAATGATTGACACTATCCTCCTTTTTTTTTAATATATATATTTACCACTAAGTTTTCCTTACGTATAAGCAGCAGGGGGGAGGTGTTTAACAGGAGTGTGCTTAATGCCACAGACTGAGGTCACAGACTATCATAAGCTCGAGGATAAAGAAACCCTTCGTGTGCAGAGTGCACTCTGTCAGGATCGGACCGGCTGCAGCTTTATCACAAACGCCATCATCACACATTGATGCCTCGCAGGGGCCCTCACCAATTCATTCGGCATGTAATTGATACTAGGCACAGTCCGTAGCTGTCCGTACCATTTATGTATTGCAGCAAAAAAGCAGAATCGCATGTATTAACGTGATGCAGGCACTGATGAGGAATTGTAGACGTCCTTGAACAAATTTGGTATTAACCTCTGAGCGATGAATTTGAAACGTGAATGTCATAGCAAGGTCCCCTGTGTAGTAGCCATTATGATGATGTACTGTGGTCTGTCATACGCATAACACAAGAATGGATGATGCGTTACCCATGCTGAGTGCCAGGGGAATATTTTTATTGATCCCACGGGCTGATGGCGTCACTCTGCAAAATCCTGTGCACGAATTAATGAGTTATTTATAATGACACCTGTGGCGGTGCTAGTCAACAACCACGTCTAGACTACTTCTACTTTTGAGGTTCCTGTTTTTGCTGCTTCCTCGCTGCGCTCCCCTTCTCTGCTCTGTCACTATTCCTCTTGGGAGAATGAGATGACTTGACTTTGTGCTCTCACTCACTGATCTAGGATCACGCTGTAGCATCCTGCACTCACTGCTCTAATGGATTCTAACCATGTGGGACACGAGCTGAAATCTGAAAGAGGAATGTGTATTACTAAAAAAAAACCTCAAGAAAAATAAAAACATGGCATGACATTGCTGCAAAGATTATTCCAGGAGGCTAGATGGGTTTTTTTATGGGTTGGGGGGTAAAAGCCCTTGTGGAAAACAGAGTAGTTTCAGCTGATTCTGTCTCCCATATATCAGTGATGCATAAATCATTTTGCACAAGTCCATTTGGAGCCCATCCCCCCCCCTCCCCCGCTCGTTTTCTACCCCCGTGACCTGGAGGGGGGTTAGTGTTGTGGTTAACAGATTGGGTATTAAATCCTTGCCACACCCTGTCCCATATTTCATTTTTTAGATAGACTGACAGAATACAAGTGAATTTTTTTTTTTTTTTAATCAAGGCACAAGAAGGGTAAACTAAGGTGATGTAATAAATATGGATGCCGCAAAAAATACTGGAGGGAAAAGCATCGTGAGCAGCGGAGATAAAGGGAAAAACATGGAGGGAGGGTGAGAAGAACTGGAGATCCCCTGGGTCTGTTCAAAGCTTCTGTGTAAACGAGACGTGCAGTGTTGAAAACTGTCAATCTGCTGTTGCAAGTATTTCTTGCAGCCTTTGCACTGCTTAAACTACTGCAGTATAGTCTGAACATCTACACGGAGCTGGTCGAGCTCACCAAGTTAAATATCTAACGGGAGTGGTGCTCCACCTGCTTCGCAGCTCATTGATTACATCATCTGCATTGTCCCAAAAAGCCCGTGAATTATATTGTTTTTCTCATACTTTACGCTGCATATGTAGTATTTTTCAACAGGTCCTCAGCTTTATTGGTTTTCTGTGGGTGAACTGGGATGCGGTGATTTGCATAATTAACCTTCCGTCGTTCTTTCTCCCTGTTTTCTTTCCCTCTTCCTTTTTTTTTTTTACAAACTATTAATCGATGCAACCAATCA
>VUQR01018300.1:0-10547 GCA_015108515.1 Hemichromis elongatus | reverse complement strand
TGGAGGGAATATAAAAAAAAAAAAAAAAAAAAAAAAAAAAAGGAAACTGGGCAAGGGGATTAAAAAAATTACAGGCCTAAAAAACTAGCTACAACAGATGAACAATATCTGAAAGTCATGCCCTTAAAAACAGGGGATGCTATAGCCAGCCCTTCAGCTGAACCCTCTAGACTCAAAAAATGAACTATTTGGATGAGCATAAAAAATGGGAAGTCTTTTCATGTGATTAAATCACTTTATTTTAGCATGATTCAATTCTGTTATGCCAATTGGGCCTATCCCAGCTGTCAAAAGCAATGGGAGGCAGCATACACCTTGGACAGGTCGCCAGTAGTGCCTAGTGAGAATGCCAATCTTCTCACACTCAGCTGATCTTTGGAATAAAATACTTTTGTTTCTAGACCCTACTAATCCGGTTCAGGGTTGCAGGACCGTGGACAATAGTCAGTTAAATGTGTAAACGTTTCAAAACACACACAAATAAATAACAAGGACATCTATCCAATTAACCAAAGATTCAAAACAAGTCTAGGAAATTTATTCTGGCATGATTTGAAGGAAAATGTAAAAAAAAATTAAAATAAAAAAAAAAACCAACAGAAAAGCAACGGAACCTTCAAATCTTAAAGGAAGGTCAGCAGATTTTTTGCTTCCTGAGCAAACTATGCTCTCTGGTGGATAATAACTGAAATTTATTATGTGGATATAAAAGTGAATTCCTCATCGGATGATGACAAAAAGACACAGTGGAAACTCTTGTATTCAGTGAGTCCAGTGTAATATATCTATTGAAACAAAAATATTTTTAAAAGTTTGAGGTTCACAAACATGAGCTGAAATTCATCATCGTACAAGGCAAGCAAAATTAAATTACAACTGTTAGTATTTGCACTGAATTATGGATGTATCTTAAAAAAAAATCCATCTTACACCACAAACCATGGTGTTGTTCTGTCACATATGAAATGCATCATCCAAACATCCATAGCATGAGTTAGTGATGGAAAATTACCTCATAAGCTCAATAATTCAGATTTAAAGGATGGAAGCATGGTGTTCATGACCCGACAGAGGTCAGAGCTGTGCAGTGGCTTAAACAAAGCAGGTTTATGAGGAATAATATTAAATAGAATCTCCTAAATGTTGAACAGGTTAAATATGAAGCCATTTTTAAGACGAAATGAGAATTTGACCAGATGGTTAACGCAGTGGATCCACTCTCTTTCCCTAGCACCATGAATCCTTGTTCTATAACGATGGTAACGATTGATTGTAATTGATTGCGCTTCATTAGCAGTGGGGAATAACAAGCCACACAAGCCTTTGCCATGCACTGTAGCCCCTAATTTTTCACATTACCCACTGTGCTGTGTGAATGAAGTGCATGAGACATTTGAACTGGACTTTAAATAATCTTTAACCTGTCACCTACCAGTCAGTATGAAGTCAGTGAGAATACCACATGAAATGACTCAATGAAACAAACTTTAGATCATACTAATGATCTAAAGATGATTGCGTAAAAAAGTGTAGTTGCAACACTAAAAAAAAAAAATCACTTATTGTTGTATAAACAGCTAAACTGAGCTAGTGAGTCCTTATCCTGTATCCTGCCTCCTACACACTACAGGGACAGCTCCCTCACCTAAATTACGTGGAGTATTTCCAGTAGTAACTTAATGCAGTTATTCTAAAATGTTATATAGTGGCTTATTAGTGCTTAATAATCAAAAGAGCCCTGATTTGATCTCTGGAGCAGGTGTCATCACTTTGGACTTTGGCATCAGGAAGTAGAACTGCCTACTGTGGTGATCTGTTGTGAACAAGGGAGCAACCAAAAGTAGAAATTCAGAAGCAATATATACATTTACTTTTTTCATTGGTCACTGGGACATTAAAACTACATCTATACAATCACCAGTCTAATCGGATTTAAAAGAAAAAAGCTTCAAGAAATCCCAACTTTCCCCAAGTACCCCCCTCCCCTCCCAGGAAGTAATGCTTCTGTCATTTTCTCTTAACTCCTGGTAACACTTTGTGCTATGTGCGAAATGTCAAGACCTTTCCCCCAACATTTCAAAGAGTTCGTGTTTGAATATGGCTAGAGTTTATCGACAGGGCTTACAGATCCTGCAGGACATCAAGACCGATCTGCAGAGCTGTTTTTTTGTTATAAACTATGCAGGTGTTTTGCTGCCCTCCTCAGGAAGCCAAAGAAATTACAATTGCACACAAATATCTGGTCAACACAATCAGGCTTCCTCTTTAATATGCCTTATGGTGTACATACATCTATACAGACATTTTATGTAATGATGTAATGACTACCTCTCTGGACCACAGAAGGAATAGCTACTACCTTCTTATTGGCCAGTGAGGAACCAAATAAACAACCCTAACCCTGTTCAACCTTCCAATTAAAATTATTTTCCGCACGTTTGACACTTTTTTCAAAAATAAGCATTTTACTTTAGGTATTTTAAATATTTAGCTTATAATATGTCTCTACCACTGCTTGAGTGATGATCTAAAAACAAGGTTTTTACTTCAAAATGAGAATGAAAATAATGATTATAATGAGTATTTACTCATTGGACTGCTATAATATTGCCCATAGACTACTTTGATAGAGGACATTTTTAGGAAAATTACAATGTAAAGGTTTAAAGTTATTCATATTTCATCTTGTACTGCATTGGCTTTGATATAGATTAAGCAGGAAACCAATGGGGATTTTGTATTTCAGGTCAACACCACAGATAGGATGAATGACAGACACTATTCCAGGTCTGAAAAGTGAAGTCTTAAACCTGTATTTCTTTTTAATGGCAAGCAGGGGATGACATTTTTGATAAAGCTTATAGTTAGGGCTGGATCAGGCAACCCTGAGCCCTCCCGTAGTTAGACTGCAATAGGCCTAGGCTGCTGGGGGCTTCCCATAATGCACTGAGCATTTCTTCTTCATTTACCACTCTATGTTGATACATCACTCTGCATTTAATCAGTAGCTATTAACAGAGGGACGTAACAAAGTACTTCATTACTGTACTTAAGTACAATTTTCAGGTATCTGTACTTTACTTGAGTAGTGTTTTTCTGACTATGTTTTACTTTCTACTCCTTACATTTTCAAAACTGGCTTGTTACTTTTTCTTTAACACATTTGCAGTCCTCCAAATATCCAACCGATTAAAACCTAAACAGCAAAACGTGAATGGGAAGTTAATTAATCACCAGAGAATGTTTCACAAAAAGAGATGACATTTGCCAAATTTTACTGGTTAAAAGTGTGATGTGTTTTTTTGTTTGGGTTTTTTTTTTTCCTGCAGGTGAACTTCCGTCAGAGATGGAGAAAGATAAGAAAGACAGGACGGGAGTGGAAGAAGAGAGGTTAGATTTAAAGGTTATGATGTTCAGTGGGTTTTCATAAACTGGAACACATGTAAGTCCTCATGTTTTTGAATCAGATATTGGGCCTTACATGTAACACTATGTTCTTTCATAAAGTGAAATGTGCTATAAAACTAACTGAGGTAGACTAACTGCTGTTTCAAGGTTACATGAAAATACTCAGTTTACTGGAGGTTTCATGTGTGGTTTCATGCTCAGAGTTAGGTTACATCAGGTGTAGCACAGATTCATATGCTTAGATTCACTGACTGAAATCCACCTTTATACCAACTTTATACCATCTTAAAAAAGACAGCACAAACAGTCTTCTGTCAGTGTAGAGGATGGGAAGCAGACTCAACAACTCATGAAACATCTGCTGACTTGTTGTGTTAAGTTGTGTACATCCAAAAAGAGCAGTAGGTCAGCTGATCATAGCCTGAACACTAAGAAGATCTACGTGAGGTCTCAGCTGTGAGTTGTGATTCTTTTCCTCACGCTGAGCCATGAAAAACAATTTCAGGGTTCCCCCACCTGCTGAATCCACTCTAACTCCTGATTGTACATGTTTTGCTGTTTGAGGAAAAGTCACCCTCTACAATGTAGGCAACAGAAAATGTAGCTTGTTTTCAGATTCTTCAGATTCAAGCTGAGTATAATTAGAATTTATAAAGGCTAAACTAAAGTTTGTATTCCCATCTACTGATCTTATTTTATCATGATGTTAACATTGCACAAGATTCAGTTGGCTTTGCACATAAATAGAAACCTCCTCCAAAGAGCTACTTTTACTTTCTTACTTTGATACATTTCAGCACTGGTACTTTTTGAATTTGAGTCAGTACTTCAACTTTTACTGAAGTATTTTATTTAACAGTACTTCTACTCAAGTACACAATGTCTTTACTTTTGTCAACTCTGGTTTTTAATCTCTGGCTCTTATCCAGAGTCTGCCAAGAAGCCATATGTTGTAGTCCAAAGTGTTCAGCAATCTTTTTGCAGAAAGAGAAGAAGAAGTGGCCAGAAAATCATTAGCAAAAGGCCCAAATCTGAAATGTTTGGTTATATATTGTCATTGTTTGTTGTATTATTGTAGGAAGCTAGGTACAAAAAAAGGGGGAAAGGACAATTTGTTCACTGAACTGCTAAACTGACAGTGGACAAGTAGACAGTATTGTGGTATTCAAAAGCATCCAACTTGAATTTATGCAGCAGATGTCTTAGACAAGGACCTCTCTAATGAATAATACAACAGACCAGCCTCCTTATAAATTGTGTATGACCTCCAGAAACAGAAACATGCACTGTTACTGCCTTAGGTTGTGTTTATTTGTAAAGTGGAAATGGCTTGGAAGAAGTCAAGGTCAACACTGAACAATAAAATCATCACAACTACTTAGTAAACAAGTATTTACTGACGTATTTTATTACAAAGCCAGTTTATTCTCTTATATATGTCCATTTATGAATTTCCCATGTATTTTTTTCTTTGAGAAAGATTGGCTAAAAATCAAGAAAGGAAGTTTTTAGACGTGTTTAGACACTCATGCTGAGTGCCCTCAAGTCTCATTTATAGTGTCATTTGATAATAGCATTCATATGACATAGTTTTTACAAATCTTTGACTATGTGCCCCACAGCATTGCAGCCTGATTTCTTTCGCTTGTTCTTTCTTTTTTGCCTATGAAGATGACTGTGGTTTTTGGAGGACAAATGTGTGGGCTGAGTGTGATGCTCTCTCACTCTGCCCACAGGAACTCTCTTGCTGAGTGACCGGTAGAGAGGAGGGAACACTGTGACCAGGACATGGCACATTCCACACCTCCAGCTCCCACATACATTCACACAACAGGGTTATACATCATCAGGGCCGTAACAGCAAAAATAACATCAGCTGGTGTCGAGCATGTCAAGATTCATTATGAGTTAACGACTTAGTTATAATAAAAACATCTTAAATACCGATTCATTTCCTGCAGAGCTGTACGAATTAGTTGAAAAGTAATATTAAGTATTTTCTTTAAATAAAAATGGTAAAAGTCCCGTAAAAAAAATCATAATTTATCATTTCGTTAGCTGAATTCAAGAAAAATGCCAAAGATAACAATTAGACAATTTTAAATTTGTATTTTTTTAAACAGCAATTTTATTTCCTTTATATCTTTTAGCAGAAAACTTGGAATATTTCAGCTTTGTGTGCAGTGCATCCCTAAAAGATTTGAGTAGACTATGGAGGACAAAAGATGTAAAACTACTTACAGCAGATGAACTGTGTTTAAAAATCATGTCCTTAAGATATGTTAAAAAAAAAAAAATACAGCAAAGAGTTGAAACAGCACCTGAGAGATGCAGCCGACCTTTCAGTTGATCCTTCTGTTCACTAAAGCCTCATGAGAAATGGTCTCAGTGGGTTTGAGGTATGCCAAATTACACGAGAACTGGACTCAAAATCATTGAAATTCAAGCTTGTTAGAATTGTTCTGTCTTTCCATGTGTCTTTTTTTTCCTAGCAAATGATACAAAATGAAGATTGACTTTTGTTTTCTTGTGCAATTCTACTTTAGACCTATAAATCACCAGAAAACAAACAAAACATGTACAAAACACTATATTTCTGCTTTATTCGCGTAAACAAATTGTATAAAACAGAGAAAAGCAGTATCTGCTGCCAAGACTGCTGACTGATCATTGTTTAATTTTTACATTTTCTGTTGGCAAGGTGATCTATGTGGTAAACGATACACAAAACAGTGAAATAAACAAAGATTTTTTCCATGAGATCACTTTTCCAAGGTTGCTCCACAAATTGGTTATAAGATCATTTGCACCCAGTGATGCATGAGCGCTATGCCGGGATGAAATAATGTTATTTATCTTCTGCAGGAGAAAAGAGAGCAGATAAACAACCTAAAGAGGTAATTATTTGTCAAAATCATGGCTGATTACTTTGCGTACCAGAAATCTGAGCATCTTTTGCTTCTAGGTAATGAGTGGTTTAGTGACGGCATCTTGGTCAGTAAACCGCTCAGCGTGGCACATTTCCAACCCCACCAGAAAACAGACTCTGAAGCTCAAAGGCTTACAAAAAGCAACCCAGTCTCTGTTGCTGCACAAGCCTCCAGCATCTTTACCAGCAGTGGGAGCTGTTTGCCTTCAGTATACTGCACGACATAAATTGTTCACGCACTGCATTATTATTGATTCTACAGGAATCAACTGAAGCCACATTTGCATCTTGTTGCTGAATTAGTAGCAGCATACCAGGCTGGCAGTATCAGAGGGCTGCCTCTTTTTAATATGCTATTCCCTGAATCCTAGTGTATTGCAGCTGACACACGTCCATGTTCAATCGGTGTCTTTTATACCATCACTGCTATTATTGTGTGGCACTAATGTTTCTCAGATGGACCTCTCAGACCCTCCCTCTTGACAACAAAGACTGTTATTTGTCAGGAAGAGCATCCGGGCTCAATAAAACATAGAGAGGATGAGGTCAGAGGTGTTGTTGCTGCTTCATTCACTGGAGCCATGGAGGAAATCAAATCATACAGCATCAACACCATCTGCTCTCACCTGAAATTATCAGGGGCTTGTATCTATATTTACATTCGTGTATAGCTATCAATCCTGCACGTGCCTATTGGTTAGTGAAAAGTATAAACAGTAAGCACCACCGCAACTCGTACTTCTATCACCATCATCCGATTAGCCTCATTTTTTTTGCCACTCTTCCTTCGTTTCTTTCGATTGTTCTTCAAGTTTACACACACACACACACACACACACACACACACACACACACACAACATTCTGTCTGCAGTGACGTTTCTGTGACTCTTTCTTACCACCCATTGTTCATGTTTGACAACTGCAAAGAAATTAGCAGTCTTTGGCATGATTCATCATCTTTCAATCGACCGGTTGCTAAGGTGATGAATCCAGAGAGTGTGTGCAGAGTGCTGAAATCCTGTGTGGAGTGTGCGGAGAGCAGCATCTTCAGTTTGACACACATACATGTGGAGGATAAAAGACTAAACTACCAGGCTGAGCTTGGTTCTTACCTCTCCTGGCTTGACGTTTTAGGGTTCAGAGTCCCAGATGCTTGTGGTTAAACCTCTCACTGTGAGCACAAATGTCACCCTCATCAGCAAACACTTCCAGACACACACACACATCCACACACGACACCTCCCACGCGCTCATCTGCACACGATCACACAAGAACTGCTTCAAAACCACACATATTCATCAGCCCTCTCTAAACTCCTTTTATCATATCTCATCATTCATATGCTAAACAGCCGCACAAAATTTAGAGCTGTGAACTAAACCATGGCAGCTATAGGTAAACACCCAGGTCAGGATTGATTCCAGTTTTTCTTATTATTTTTTTCTTTCTTTGATTTTGGTGCACTGATAAAGGGCCACTTTGTTGATGAGTGAATCTTTTTTAGTGTTCTCACTTTGCATGACGCCAGGTAGCCAAACAGGGACCCTAATCAAACACGCCTGATTGCTGGATTTATTCCAGACTGCTCATGAACAATGCGCCAGAATCAGGCAGTATTGGCAATCACACAACCAAACACAAATGAAAAAACGATCCTCTGTCCAAATTTTCCAAATGCGTAAGCCAAGCTGGCAGCTGAATACAAATATCAAAATTGATATCCAGAAATGTGACACTTTCAACTTAAATGTGCCAGCATTTGTCTGGTACCTTGTCTGGCAACATAAGCAACCTCAGAACTGGATTTTGAGGCCAGTATCATTACCAGAGTCTGTATCAGCAACACAAACACTACTACTAATAAATGGAGGTGAAATTAATTAATCAAGAGATCAGTGTTTCAATGACAAAGTGATTATATAATTAATTTTTTAAGCAAAACTGAACACAATTCTGTATTACAATCACTTTTTGATCAAAAGCAGGTATTTTAGACACCCAGTCCAGTCCAGGTCAGACATGAAAGGAAGGCATCGCGTTACCTGAAAAGCGTTCATACATATTTATTTTTACCATTGTAATGCCACAAAGGATGTCATCAGAACCAACACTCGTGATACCTTTTGAAAATCAAATTATGAAAGCAAAATGTTAATTGTTGCTTTGTGTAGTGCTAGTAAGAGACTAGTGAAATAACATTAATAAATAATACACACACTGTATAATAGAAAAATATGTGTGTGGAAATAGGCTACCTGGCAACCATCCTGACATTTCACTCAGTTTTAAATAAATGGTCAGCCACCACCAAGTCAGGGATTCTAAATGTTTGATAAAAGAGATTACATAAAGTCTGGAATGACCTGTTAGTTTTTCTTCTTTAGGGTAAAAAATGGGGTCATGTAATTATGCTGTTACTGTTAGGAAGAGCATCCAGTAAGAGGTAAATGGTCTATATTTGTATGGCTTTACTAGTCCCTAAGGACCCCTTTACACTATGTTCATCCACCCATTCACACACTGGTGATGGCAAGCTACATTGTAATCACAGCTGCCCTGGGGTGCACTGACAGAGGCAAGGCTGACCACCACCAGTAGGCAACGGGTGAAGTGTCAACGACCGAGACTGTCAGAGCCAGGGCTCGAACCGGCAACCTTCCGATTACAAGATGAACTGCCAACTCTTTGAGCCACGATCGCCCCAGATAGTCACGAGATAGCAGAAATACAGGAGTACTGAGTAGTGCTAAATGTCTGGTATTATACCAGCCATACATACCACAGACAAATAAGTCTCTGAAAAGACAGCAAGATCAATAAATGATGATAGTAACAACTTGTAGCAGAGCTTTGCAACGGCTTTTTTTGTTTTTTTAGAAAAAAGAATGTAACTAATGAAATGATATTTCTCAATGGCCTTTGGTGTTTCAGGATTGCACCTGTTTGTTACACGCATACACCGTTATGTCTTCAATAACCTCTTGATGAACTTAAAAAGACAATATTATTTCCCCACTGTCTGAACACTGAATAACATTTCAGCAACAATTCACTTTGTGGTTCTTTCTCCTTTGCCCACCGCGTTATAAAAACATGTTTTTTATCAGGCCGTGGTGATATCATAGAAACTAGAGTCTCTAGTTTCACCTGAGCAATTTTTTTTTAAAGAATATTGCTTTAAGTGATCACATTCGAGACTGATGAAACATCCCCAGTCCTGACAGCAATACTAGCCTTTAACTAGGCCCTTTGCAAGCCACATCTTTTTAAGTATATTTATTATTTCTGAGTGTTTCCTACATGAGGAAAGCAATGAGCCGCTATGCTGTACTAGTCATCAACGTGATTATTCTTTGTTCAAAACAAAATTCTTTTTATGCACCACCGATTAATTTTGGTGAACCAGCATGCTTGTGAGTTTTGAAGGCATTAATCATTGAGCTCATAATGTGACGTGAACAGGGGAAAGTGGGCGAAGCTGAAAACATTTAAACCAGGATATGCATCAGTAGAGCTGCCTTCTCAAATTTGTCACGTGTGTCTCCAATTTAGAGAAAGAGAAGGGGAGATCCAGTTTCAAACATGTCAGAGAATTAACACAATTTCCAATTAAGGCTTTCATTTCCCTAATGAGAGGGAGGGACTAATTGTCATGATCCTGGGTCAGTCACCCAGTGTTTTGTGTTTCTTTTCCAACTTCTTGTGTTTATCTTTATTTTGTATTAGTAGGAGGGTTGGATTTTGTATTTAGTGTCCTCCCTTCTGTGCCCTCTTTGTGTCCTTATGTTTTGTGTGTAAAACAGTTTGTGTTTCCTGTTTTACTTTGAAGGCCTGTGTCTCGTCGCGTCTAATTAGTATCAGCTGTGTCTCCCTCCTGTGTGTGATTCCCTCGTTACCCGGCGTGTATTTATTGTGTGTGTCTGCCTGTGGTCCTTGTCGCGTCGACTGCTTTACTCTGTGTTCCCCTGCATTATTCCTCATGTTTCTGCGTCGCTCTGCCGTTCTGTGAGTTCTTCAGTGTCTTTTGTATGTAGGTTAGTCTCTTAGGTTTCCCAGTTTAGGTTACCTTTTGTTTTTGCCCTTGCCTTTGTTTCTATTTTCTATGTAAATAAACGTACACGCATCACTACGACTGTCTGCGTTTGGATCCATCCTCTACCTCCACACGACTGCTGCCCCAGTCGTGACAAAAACCTTGTGCAGAAAG
>VUQR01018299.1:7528-19965 GCA_015108515.1 Hemichromis elongatus | reverse complement strand
AGAGCAATAAGTTTGTCTGCATGAAGACCTACATATAATCTTTAGCGAGTACATATAATCTTTAGTAAGTTGATTATACCGTTTTAAAGAAAACTACTTTCATTCACTGTTATGTCTTAATAATAACCTTTGTGTGAACAAAAGGAGGTTTGCAAGATCAGCAGAAACCTTCAGCAGCAGTCTCTCTTATCGGACTGCAGACTAGAAGGAGATTCACTGCCGCCTGAGTTCCCAGCTTCAAGAATGTCTGCTGATGTGTTTCTCACAACATAACTTGGAGTTGTTTTGTATACTGTGCCTAGTGTCTCCACTGTTTGAGATATGCACTTCATTCAATCATTGTATGACAAGTTTTTGTGTAACTATTTGTAACTATAAAATAAAGCCCGGACAGTTGCAGGGCGCGAGTCCCCGAACTTTGCCTCAGCTGCTCGCACTGAGGTCAGCTCTGTGACTGCCCGTGTACACGCAACGAACTGGTTCTGTGTCTTTTCTACTCTAAAGGGAAATCCTCTTAACACAAAAAAACAAAAAACAAACAACTTATCCACAGGACATACTGGGAAAATGTAAAGATTGAATAAACATTTTTAAGATGTTTTAAAAAAAAGAGAAATAATGATTAAGTGTCGACTTATTCATGTCCATGATATACACTGCTTCTCATTCAAGAAAGCTTCAAGACATATGGTGAAGTTCACTTATCCAGATACTGGATGTGACATAGATGTGTGACATGTGCATGGATGTGTATGTAATCAAAGGAAAGAAAATCTGGTCCACAGCCATAGAAGCAGTTCACAACTGCAGTAAAATTTAGGTATTGGCTAGAGGGTTACCTTATTACTCACAGAGTGAATGTGGTTTATGATGACTGGCCCTGAATGCAGCTGTTTTAGAACTAAGTGGTGTCACTTACAAGTAAGAGCTCAATAAAACCATAAAAACATTGATACAATTCATAAAATTGTGGAAATCTGTTTCACATATAGAATTACAAGTTCAGTCAATGTCCATACAGCTGAGCTTTGGAGCTTAAAAAAAAAAAAGGAATGTTGCAGTTTAACGTTAATCTATGCCTGACAAAAAGCAAATAGAGCCATTAGCATAAGAAATACGCCCCAACCTGACAGACTCCGACCTGTATGTGTTTAAATATGTGAAGAAAAACACAGAAAAATCACATTCTGTGGATTCAGGCTCACAAATACATGCATAATGGATAGAGGGCATTTTAAGTGTGTCCTCTCTATCCTGGATGTGTATTCATGAGATTAGATTGAAGAGAAGGGGCAGAATTACAATACCTTTTATACACACGGACAGACACATCAGTGACTAAGTAATTTTCGATGCTTGAAAGACACAAGGGGCACTTGATTTCTTTCATCTGGTTGATCTTGTGATGGAGGCTGTTTAAGAATCTGGCAGAGCATGCTTAGTGCAGGCTCATGATTCTTGTAAAATGTTTTTGTTTTTTTTTTGGTATAAGTTAGAAGGCTATTTGCTAACCAGATGTTTTTGAAGTAAAGAAATATCGATAATAAATGTTCACTAAAACCTCATAAAAATGAATAAAAAAATTTTCAGCAGCGAACTACTTTGCAAGATTGAGTGATTCCAACTACAATTAATATGTAACAGCTACCAGGGCTCAGCAAACTCTGCATTTCATCTTATATTATGCAGTGTAAGCTATATGCTTATATGCCATTTACAGTGAAAATCTCCCTACATGAGACCATGTTAAACCTGCAGTTTAATGCATCATGACATGCAGAAAATAGGCATGTATAATAGTTGCTTCTATGATTGCTTATTTGTTAATTTTTTTGCTTATTTATTTTGAAAGCAGGAAATGAGCCAGTAATTGGCAGGAGCCGATTGCCTAAAGTTAAGAATGTGATGCCAAAGCTTTGGGCCCATCCTTTCACCCAGTCCTCACCCCAAATGTTTAGAGCAGAGCCCCAAATATTTCTGGGCTCCGATACTACTAGTTTTTAATGTAACAGCACAGAGCTGAATCTGGAATCTCAGAGGAACAGAGTGTGCTAATGTTAGCAACTATTAATGTGATTCAGTCTGTTCTCAGTGAGCAAACAACAAAAGTCAAATTCTTTCTTTTGACCTTAATAAATCCTGCAGCCTCACAGCGTATGCAGGAATCAAGAACACAATGAATCCCACACAGTTCCCACAAGAGAGTTCGGCCTAAGGCCTATATGACAAAACACTGACTCATCGTCAGCTCCCTGAAACCAATCAGCTAATAGTCACATTATCACAGCCAGTAACAACTGTTTTGCTGTTTTATGTTCTATCAGACCTTGAACAGGATGTACATATACATGTAAATATTGCTCAGCAATTCAAGTTGTCACCCTTTTGAATCACATTTAAAATACATTTCTGACAGGAACATGTAAAAATTAATCAACATTATATATTAGCTGCACTGTTAAACATTTTTTATGCTTTTATGTTCAGAAACAGTGATCAGCAATAATCATAAGCTGCCTGTGTGTCACTTTCTGCCTTCTGGCTTCCTCACTCGGGTTACCTGTCATGGCTGTGTGGGATTACAGCCCAGGACCAAAGGGGGATCCGCTCAGGATCAACCTGGGTTTGATGCAAACAAGCTGGCCATTTTAAGTAGCTGTATCTGTTGACTGGGTTAGACCGAAATTAAGAGCAATTCTCAGATTTCAGCCAATCTTTGAATTTGGATGACTGCGAGCAGCATAATGTGGAACAGAAATGACTGTGTGTTTGTGAGGTGGCGACAATGAAAAACAAAGTTGACTAGTATTTGGAACCACTACTGTCAGTGGTATTGCTGTTTATTGCATCACTTGATGAGTGCAGGTTACTGCCCTAACCCATGAGCATCTGTCTCAAACATGTGTCCAACTATCCTTTAAATAATCATTTGCTTTCTGCATTTTTCCGAACAAGATGTTTTAGCCATCCTGCAGTTTCTGTATATACACACAGTGCTCATTTTATGTTAGCAAGGAGAATATATTTTAAGTTTCACAATAACGGCTCGCCCCAAGCTGCCATGTAGACCAATCACTTCTGCTTTAAAAATACACTGTGTTAATGTGTAGTATGGAGCATCTGTATCCAAAAAATAGTTAACAAGCAAACAAAAAAAACCCCCTCATGTTAAAAATATATATTTAATTGGAGAATACTCGCATTTAATGACCCAAGTCATCAATCCTGGCATCATGGACCAACAGTATGACCTCTGCTAGTTGTGTTAATTTTCTCTGCAATGCACTTTTTTTTTATGGAGGAGCTTTCCAGTTACTCCTTGTTGTCTACGGCACAGCTCCAGACTCCTCTTCCTACTCCAGGTCTCAGCGTTTTACTGAAATCAGAGGAAGTGGGATTAGATGATTGCTGTCAACTGCGACAACCAACCTTCTTCCAGCACCACAACCTGAACCCTCTTCTCCACCCCTCCCCTACAGCTGAGCCCCAAACCAGGGTAGCTACTGCATTCTGTGTTATTTGAAGATTGGCTTAGAAGGACTGTATGGGCTCAAAATGTAGTCATACGTATTTTGTACTTGTAAATCAGACTGCATAGTTGTGAACTGAGTTTTGTAACCTTGTAAACCAAAATACCTGAAAGTTTTATCTTTGAGCATCTATAGATGAGAATTTGTGTGTGCGCATTATTACTTTAGTATGTAAAATAGGTTCAAATTCAACAAATCCCTAAACTGAGTACGCAGGCAGGTAAGTGGTTTCAGTTTCATATGCCATAGCAAACTACTTCCAATTGCTCAAAGCCAAGCAGCACCACACTAGGATTTTCTACTCTCCATTGTAGAACGCTGAATAATCTGGGCATAGTAGAGAAGGAAAGCCTGTCCTAAACACCAAAGCATTGACGAAATGATGGGAGACAAGTATGCAAACAGCCTCACTTCAGCTGCCAACAGTCAGACCTCTAAACCTCCAACAAATCACTAGACCTCCAAAGGAGTATGCAGTGAGAAAGGCAAAACACTAAAGGGAAGGGCTCAGTTCATTTCTGCATGATTTCTCGTTTCTAGTCAGTCATCATTCTACCTGTTTGCCCAACTTGTTTATGTGCTTATCCCTGCATGACTTACTATTTATGTTCAAGTTTTATTTTTTCCCTTGTTTTTATGTTTTTTTAGTTTCTGTGTTTTTCTTGCTGTGCATTCAGTGCTATTGTTTCCTTTTGCAAGTTCATTAAAGTTTGTTTGTATTTTGCGGCTTGCCAGTGTGGCTTGTCTGCATTTGGGTCCTCCTATTGCCTACATCACATAACTTAAAAAGCAGTATGGATGACTCTAAATTTGAACAGTAAAAAGAACTTGGAGGATTAATTAATAGTGCAGTAGTAAACACTGTCACCAAATGGTACAGTTACATCAACTAGTGACCAATTTGAGCTGAGCTATATGTCAGAGCATGTTTTTACTCCTAATAAGCTCCTCATACTTTACAGTACTTGGTCTTGACTACATGCAGAAGCAGATTTCAGCCAAGGTGCAGCAGATCTGTCCTATTTTGGTTTGTGCTTGTTTATGCGGGAAAAGGTTAGATTGTGAATATATGACATTTTATTTGTTATGTAACTGGATCCTTTTTCTCTCCTCTTCATAATCTGACTGTGTTCATGTCAGATGATGCTCCCTACTTCTGAATATTAACCATTTTTTAAAATTTATTATTTTAAAAGCAGTGTTTCTTTACTTTATACATTATTTTTGAGAGGGAGGACTTTAGTTAACACAAATAATCTTTCCCATATTATTCTTTTCTTTTTTTATTCTTCCATTTATCCATCTCACTTCTAGTGTCACCAAAATGTCATGGCATGCTTTGTTTAGACTGTTATCTTTCTGCAGTAATCTGTTACAGTGTGTAGCAAGGACATAGCATTTACTTGATTCAACAGCCAATGTCTGTCTTCCAGTATCATGAGCCAGTATCATACATCTCCTGAGGCAGTTACATATGCCAAGGCACTCACACAATCATGTCCATGTGTCACTTATGGGCTGTGTTGGGGTTAGGTACTTGTTTCCCCTCCTGTCTTTCCTTTACATTAATAATAATAATACTTCATTTCTGGTTTTGTCTTTCCATAAAACTTTGTATCTTGCACTGTAACATGGCATTTGGCTTCATTTCACCTTACAGTGAAAATAGTATGACAGTACTGTGATAAGACATTTTTTTTATAGTAAAGTTATATTAATAACAATATTGCATAGCGTGCGTGTGTGTGTGTGTGTGTGTGTGTGTGTGTGTGTGTGTGACAATTCCCTCAAGGAAAAATTGCAAGGTTGGGTGGTGGAAACCTAAACTGCTGGTTAGTCTGATCGATGAAGGGTTTATGTAAAGTGGGATTGCCGGGATTCTTTGCTCTTTCTAACAGCCTCCTTCCAGGAAGCACTTGGACATTGAGACATCTGGGAAGAATACCTCCACTTCTCTATTGGGCATTCATCTGTTTCATCTGAGCTGTCAGGCAAAACACCAGCTGAAACAACAAGGAGATTAAGACATGGATTCATGTTCGCTTTACAAAACTGAACAGCAATTTGCAAACTGAGACATGTGAAATTGATATTAAGGGAGTAGTTTGTCATTATGGGTTACATAGGCTGTTGCTGTACCTCACAGATCAATGCCTCTCTGATGTCTGTCAAATATAAAGTTACTGGCAGGAGCCATTTAGTTTGTTCAGGAAACAATTGAAACCTGGAGAAGAGAAGCTAATGTTCAGGTGTCTATAGTTCATAAAAAAATGTAGTTTCATATTTTTTTAACATTGAGATATGATATTTTAATTAATCTCTAGTGGTCATGGTAGTTTTCCTTCTTATTAATATGTGTTTTTGCTTAAAAAATGTTTATTTAGGAAGGGCTAAATTTTAATAGAAGATTTTGAATTAAAAAAAGAGTAAAGAGTGAAAAAGGGAAAAAGCAGCAAGTGAATGAAGACAAAGAAGAACGATAAAGCCAAGATTAGACAAGAGAGTAAGGAGGAAATGGAGACAGACACGGAGGCTGATGAGGGTCTAAAGGGCAGTGTATAAGTCTGACCTTCAGTTTGACTGATGCTGCTGGCATTTACACTGAGGTAATACAGGCACATAGACACCCACACAAACAGGTCTGTAAGCAGAAAAGCTCTGTCAGTTTACTCTGGGTCATTATATTAATACACTGGAACAGATGATAATATGAATTGCTACCACTCTAGTTAACCCTTAGATTGACTGACAGACAACTTGGTGTGTTTCTTGTTCCTTCCTGTCTCTTTGTACTTTTCTTTTTTCTCTTGTCTTTCTCCTCAGCCCCCAACCAGTCATAGGAGATGGCTACACCTCCCTAATTGTTGTGGTTTTTTCCTCAGTACAGTAGGGTCTTTATCGTACAGTAAAAAGGACTTTGAGGCAATTGTTCTACATTGTAAAAAAAACCCTGAATTGAACTTAATACCTTAGTTTAAGGTGGTCAATTTAGATGGCTAAAGCACAATGAACATAGTCCATGTTGCCCATTCCTGAGAATCTTGAAAAAAAGTTTCACAAATACTATAAAAACCTACTAAATGTAGTTTAAAAATAAATGGCCCGTCAAACTATATATTGTGTGTTTGTGTGATATATAACCAGTTCAAATATAATTTAGAAATAAAATCAGTCAACTGACAATACGGTAGTAAAATAAAGATGAGTGACAAGACAATAAAAACATCAGTGACCACAGATTTTGGATATGGCTGAGTTGGAAGGGACTGCAGGTCCATTATAGTTTCTCTTTCCTCCCGATCTTGTTATCTTTGTCCTCAGCTGAAGTCGCTAAGTCTCAAAAGAAACTGTGCATAAACATGCAGAAATGATTAATTCATGATAAAGCTGTAGTTAATTATTATCAGGTGACTAGACATGTGACGCTCCCCTGTCTGTGTTATACTAGGACCAGTGTTAGGGTTGTTACTGAAAAATAAAAAACAAACATTAGTTGTTACTTTTCCTTAAAGTAATGCAAGAAGTTACCTTCAGTGCTTTCACACATCTCGTGTTTAGTCTGTCTAAATCAAATTCTGTATCGTGCTAACGGGCAGGTTGCAGACCCAGAATTTGGGAATTACTATCAGCTGAATACTACTAAAGCTACTGAAAAACACTACTAGGGACCATGGGAAACACAATGTAAGGAACACTCCAATATGACTTTAGAACATGACAAAGAACTCAGGATGGAACAGAGAATAAATACACAGAAGGGCAGAGGAAACACCTAGAAACACAGCAGACAAGAATCAAGAGAAACAAGTGAAAGGAATCAAAACTAAACACAGTGCAAATTGGCCAAAGGAAGTTACTAAGTTAATAAACACAGGAAGTTACTAAATACAGAATTTCAGACGGACAAAAAGTCATGAGAACACAGGGGAAGCATGATGACTAAAAAAACGGGATAGAATTCAATATCAACGTAACTAACAAAATACAGTGAAATGAGGAAATGCAGAAATTAAACAAAACTTAGAACACCTTAAAACCCAGTGATCCTAACACTGATTTGTTTTCCCTCTTGGTGAGGTTTGTTTGCGCAGTTATTTATTTGTGTTTTTAACACTTAAACCTTTCAGATAAAGTGGTTTCTTTCCAGTCTAAACATATTTTTAAATGGTTGTTTTATGGCGTGTACGTGATCTGACCTCGAACTCACCCAACTACCAAGTGTATGCTACAAGTAAACACAAGCTAAACACCTTACTGTAGCCCCAGAACCAAAGACAACACAGACACAGACACCCACACACACCTTAGAGTAAAAGCTGTCCAGGTTTTATTTTTAATGCAACTGTAATAGCATTTTGACAGATACAGGTTGAAACATTCACTGAGACATTTTTCACTAATATCTCGAGTGATTCAAGCACTTAAACTACCACCATTAAGCACATTTACAATGTAGGCAGTTAAACAGAACAGAAGATGGAAATAACTATAATTGTTCTCATGGTACATGAAAAGATTTCTGTATGTCTTCCACATCGGAAGACATACAGAAATCTTTTCATGTACCATGAGAACAATTATAGTTACCATCCACGATCCAACACCTTCCTGTAGATATGATTTTAAAGCAAACTGAGAGACTAATAGCAGTGGCTCCATCATCTTATTTAGATATTTGAAATATTTCTACCTTTTGCATGCAGTGACAAGAACAATAAAATACTTTACTTTGACTTTTTATTACTTTCTTGTAGAATTGGGTAGCATTACATTTTGTAAGTACTGCTGACTCACAGCAAGAAGGTTCTGTTAACTCCATCAACTGGCTGGAGCCTTTCTGTGTGGAGTCTGGATTCTCATTCTAGATACTCCAGGAAATACAATTAATGGGTGATTGTAAATTGCCCATAGGTGTGATTGGCTACCTGCCTCTATGTGTAGCCCTGCGTCATATAGGCGACCTGTCCAGGGTTCACCCCGCCTCTCACCCTAATAGAGCTGCGATTAGCTCTAGCCCCCCTGCGATCCCGTTAAGGACAAATGGAAGAAAATGGATGGGTAACATTACAAATCTTTGCAGTTCCCTGTAACAATTCACATACAATCAATGTTTACTTACTTCAATCTGCAAACAAATTTAGAAATTTGCACTGGTGCTTGAAAAGTTTGTTTTCTCATCTTTTCAACTGAAGCAAAATGATTAAAGTGAAGCAACAGGTTTAGAAATAAGTTTGGAAAGGCATGACATCACCACACACAGAGTGAATGAGAACCAAGAGCATCAAAATCTGCAACAAAGAGAATGCGTCCTTTGATGAGGAAGAAATTAACAGGCATGCAAAGATTTTCTTAATGCTGTTAATGAGTGGGTTCACTATTTCTACCACTAGTATACTAACAGACAGGGAATTTATTTATGGAGGCCCTATACTGTAAAAACATTCAATGTTTTTGTTTTTGTTATATTCAAAATAATGTATTAATTGTATTTTATAGATGATTAAGCTTGGATGAGTGACGAAATGTTTCTCCCACTGAAAACGCTACGTCCGGATGAACAGAATCAACATTTTCGAGAGGTACTTACCTGGATGATTGAAACGCATCAAGAAGACTTCCAACTTGTTTAGGAAGAGGGGGATGTTTTAGGAATTGACGGCAGTGAGCGAAAGGACAGAAATAATTTTCTGGAATGGCACAAATATTTTTCGTGATTTCTTATTTGATGCAGAACACCTGAATGTTCTGTTAATAGTGTAAGATTTTTTATATATATATATATATATATATATAACGACAAAAAACGCCTTGGCTGCATTTTTATTTGTTGTTTGCAAAATTTGTGCATAGGTTCTTAAAATTTACAATTTTTATTTCCATTTTAAGTTAAACACGTTTGTGGTTGTTACAGTAAAGATTTTACTGCAACAATGGATTTTATGTTTTTTGTTTGATTTTAGATCAATTCTGTTAATACAACATGTATAAATGAAAGAATTCAGACATGTGCAGTTGTGCTGAAAAGAATACCAAAGAAGGCAAGATAAATAGTTTGTAAAGGTGAAATGTAGAGGTAAAATGGATAGGTGGTCTGAGATCCCCCAGTCAAAAACGGCCAATTATACCCTGCACACCAGAGGGTAAACATTTTTTAAATGTAAATAGTTACTTTTCCTAGTAATTAGTTACTAGGACAGGTATTCTAGTTAATGTGACAACAACTGCTCTTGGAATGCATTTTTTCAATCACCAGCAATAATTCCCAGAAAGAAATCATGCTTGGGTGCAAAGAAACGAGGCAATAAAAACAAGAGTAAACACTGGAGTACCTTTCACATCTGGAGACACTCCTCAGAGAGTGAATGATGATGCTGAACTTGCATTGTTTATTATACAGCGGTAAGATAAAAGATGTTAGTGCTGATGTTTGGCATGTAGGAATAGCTTATAAAGGCAGCGCAGTTCTGCTAAACCTGTGGCTGTGACAGGCTGGGTGGGTGGGGGCATAATGTTTCTCTTGACTGATGCTGTGCTATCCAGATTATATTGCTTAGGGGTTTAGCTTACAATAATAATACAATTGCTCTACTATAATAAGAATTTTATAGCTATGAATTTAACTGTTAACTAGGGGATCTCAGACCACCTATCCATCTTTTCTTAACCACTTATCCAATTATTGTTATAGAATGAAACCTTTCCCAGCTGTCAGGCAGGTTACATATTCCTTAAACATTTTGCCACTCCATCACAGGGCTAATCCAGTCAGAGCACCATTCACTTTAACGCCCTCAACTAGGGCCAATTAATAATAAATCCATATCTCATGGCAGATTTCGCATTTTGTTTCTTACTGCAGACCTGGACAAATACACTACACCTTTGTGCTACATCACTGTTTGCTGGAAAGTTGGATTTCCCAAGTATGATTGCCTGAACAAGCCTGAATATTAAAAAAAAATATTATTATAATTTTAGAAGCACAACCTTTATATGCAAAAGTAATTTACTGAATTTATTGATCAGGTAGCTCTGTGAGTACTTAATGATTTCTAAAGTTAGCAGTCAATACATTACTTGAATTAAGTCTGCACATTATTCATATTTTTACTGTTTTATTTAAAATGTAATGTTGATGGTACTTTATGCCAGCAGAGAAAAGATGACAATACACCACATGCTTCGAACGCCTCAGATGGTGGAGTTGAGTCTTCCAAGCAGAATGAATGGCAGATGATAGATACTCTTTACAACCATATGGGGATCAAGACTTGAATTGGAATTGTGGCCAAACACTTGAGACTTGGAATATGTTAAATGTTCTGATTTGCAAAACACAGTAAAAACATGAGGCAAAACCATGTGCCAAAGCCTGATGGGGGAAATTTCCCATTAATTATATTTGCTACATTAAGCTGCATTAAGCTCACATAGCGGGAATGTTTTATATGCCTAGATCAAACAGAAAATTCTACCATATTCCTCAAAAACCTGGCAGAAACCTAATCAAATGGAAGTTCAAGGTTTCATATATCTCCGATTTATGGAATGAAAAGACAGAATAACTGTGCAGATTCAGTATGGCGTGATCATTTTAGGACACAGTTATGAATCTGTAAGAACCAGAACTCTACAGACCAGGGGCACCTTTATATATGGGATAACCTGTTCATCTTTCTATTAAATATATGCTAAAGACATATGTTTTAATTCAAAACACTCTGAACTGGAAAACTGTCTTCCCCTTAATCTTTTTATCAAAGAACTGAAATTTAAAATAGCAGAGTCTCTGTTCTTGCGTCTCGCACTGAGACGGAATTACATTTTTGATTTAAATTGTTACCTCAGTGGAGGTAACAATGTCTTGCCTGAGCAGCATGTTTTATTTCCTGAATTAAAGGCAAATTCATATTCACCTTGGAGGTTGTGCTACATAAATCTGTTCCCTCATAAATACAGCTCTGTGTTTGAGTCTACACAGCATGAAGTCCAGCACAGCCTGAACTTTTACTCTCTTTTTCCCAGCCAGGCAAAGTTGTCCTCTTTGCCAAAGCACATAACCACACATCACATTTACATATTATGCCAATGGTATAGACCAGATTGTCTGTCTGGTAATGCAATAAACCCCCAAAACAAAACTCAATCTGAATGATGAAATTACCCTCAAAACAGCTGAACACACTTCAACAGCACATAAACTTTATGAATGCAACTGCCTCTTTGATTTGTGCAGCATTTTTCCCCCAGGTGAGGTGGGGAAGCAGACACGCATGATTTCAAGTTGTTTGAACTCTGAAATATTTTAAGAATATTATTAATTCAAATAAACATGAATTCTGAATGGTTAGAGGGCAGATGTGCTCTTAACAGTTGGTAGATAGATTTGCAGCCTTATCATTGATAGATTGTAGATAGATTTTATATGTCCCCTCTCCCATAATACTTAAGCAAATGTATATTATCCTCAGAAGAACACCTGCATGTTTCAGATGGAGCAGTGTACAAACAGGTATATATTTGCATATGAATATGTGGAATGAATTCAGATAAACAGTCTTTGTGGAAAGTAAGTGGCTGAGCCGCTGTCTTTCCCAGTTGCTTCCACTTTATACCACTAACAGTTGACTGTGGAATTTAACATGCGGAAAATTTCACTTGTTACACAGTAGGCATACCAATGATGTTACGTTATCACACATCTCCTTAACTTGTCTTAGTGAGAAACACCTAATTGTTTTTATTTTTAAAACAATTGTATGGGATGTTGTAAAGATCCTAATCATGAACAAATATAAGGAATTACAGGCAACAGTTTGTTCTAAAGTCACTAATATGCACAGTAAATTTGTTATGAGGAAAAGAACCAAAAATATTCCACTATTATTTAGTTTTATAGTTTCTAGT